>JAPZDZ010000006.1:4117814-4145014 GCA_029783805.1 Acanthurus tennentii | reverse complement strand
ACCCTGATCTCATAATTATGAAATATTAACTCATAATTACTTACATAAAGTATTGATTGTCGATTCTCTTTTTAAAATGCAAGATAGATAGCTGATTTGCTGTCAGTTATTTTACAGCCCATTTCATAACTTATCAGTTCAGTTCACATCAGTTCATTGTGCATATTAATAGGTATTGTGGAGTGATACTTAATGTTGTTATCATTGCTGCGTTATCACTGAGCTGTAAAATCATTTAAAGCCCCTATTGGGTTTAAGTGCTGAACTTAATTTGGAAGCTTTACAATCAGGGTGACATTAAGGACATAGTCACAGCATTCACATCTGCCTTCCCACAACATACATTGCTGCTTACTGTGAATGAAATTCTGTTCAATTGCCCCTCAAATCTTAACAGCTTTTTTTCCACCAACACTAAATGCATGATTCACAAGACATGTTGAATCAATCCGTAATATGGTTTCCCACACAAATGATGTTTAGTCCACAGATGATTAAAGCGTGATGGACATGAGGAGATGAGAATCTGGATGGTTTCTAACCTTCCAACAGGGATAAAGATGTAGAAGACACAGATCATGGCACTCCGTTGATTCCCAGTGAAGAGGTCACCGATGATGGTGGGAGCAATGGTAGAGTAGCTGGCCTCTCCAATCCCGACCAGGGCTCGCAGCAACATCAGGACCCAGAAGTGCTAAAGGGGTTGAGATTATGCAAAGAAGTAGTTCAGAATAGTGTGATTTCTTCATTTTACTTTATGTCAGGATCCAAATTGTCACCAAAAAAATTACAGTTCAACAGACATTATGTTGATAATTGATTTTTGCCTTCAGTAGCCTAAAGAATCCTGAATCACAGACCTCCTCCAAACCTCTAAAACTAGGTGCTCTAAAATTCAGAAACATTTCCATTTGATAATGTCAAATGGTAGAGGAAGAATAACTAATGACAACATCAGAAAGTTGCTGTATGTTAAGGGCATGTGAACACATCTATGTCTCACTTACTGACGGAGAGACAAAAGAGCTGCCAGCAGCGGTCAAGAGCCAAATAATCAAACCAACAATCATGAGGTATTTCCGGTTGTAGCGATCCCCCAGGTACCCAAAGAGCGGGGCCAGAAGTAAGAAAGTGCAGATGAAGACTGTGAATGCATAAAAAGAATTAATTCCTTCTTTATCATATAAAAAATTGACTTGACATAAAAAACCCTCATTTAAAATGTTCACAATAGAACACAGGACGTCTATATGAAAAGGAACTTTTAAAGCAAAGATGGCAGATTAATCAAGGACTGAAAAGTGTCAGACACTTGTTTGCCTGAGTGTCCAGTCTAATTTCACATTTCCTTCTTCTTCTATACTTACAGCCCTCTGCAATTTACTTGCACCACATGTTGCACAAGTTCATCTTAAGTAATACAAGGCGAATTGGAACTTTTCAAATACGTGAAGTTTTTTGAGAGTTTTAAAAGTAAATCTCATAAAGGGATAGTGTGTGTGTGTGTTTGTGTCTCTGAAGGAGATGCAGCATTATACCTGTTTGTAGGAGAGCAACGTCGCTGTCACTCCTACCAAAGAAATTCTGAACGTCGAGCAGGACACCTGTATGACAGTAAAGACTGTTTATGTACATGCAGCCACAGAGAAGCGGGAAATGTGGTTTGTGGATGCTCAGTGTTGTCATGTGTATACAAGAGATCACCTAACCTGCTATTGTGAACCTCTCCATGTAGTTGATCAAGTTTACGTAGCATAGCACAGCTACAGCCATGTATGCACGTCTAGGTGATATAGCAGGTTTCTCCACTGGCTGTGGTGTCAGTGATGAAAGGCTGTTTACAAAGGAGCCATAATGCAGGCCGGGGTTGGAGCTCACACTCCATCGTGGCATCGGCTTTTCGTCGGGGGAATTCTCTGGTACCTTTTGTTCCATGGTGAGCTGCTTTTTAGTTCCCTGGAAATGAAAAGTTTATGACTTAGTTTAAGTGGAAACATTCACCCTCTGTGGTGCAAAGTGGTTTGGCAAGTGTAATTAAACAACTCAATAAAGTTCAATTACAGGGGAATAAAATGTATCAAGGGGAGCAGATTTGCAGATCCTCTTATGTTAACCTGAAGATACGGTCTGTCATTCATCAACCAGCACATTGTAAATAATATGCAACATTTCTCATGTGTTGCCTTTAAAGTTGTGTGCCTCTAAGTAATCTCATTTGAGGGAAATGAGTTGATGCAGGTTGTGGAAACAATGAAGAAAGAGTCCAGTCACTTGCTCAACTGTGTACTAGAAAATTGTTGCACACTAAATATGTCAAAAGAGAAACAGAGAAAGGAGAAGGAAGATCTTAGTAAATATTTTTTTTCTTTTTACACCTCTCACAGCACCACAGCAGCCAAACTGTGGACTTTTTTCAGATAGTCATGCTTATAAAACAGCCCTCCGTGTATTCTGCCCTTGTTAAAGAGTTGGTGCAGTGATAACAATAAGGGCTATTATGTTGAAAATATTTTTTCTGAGTAACAGTTGAATAACATTGCAGTGTTAAAACTTTGGCTGCAATAAGCCAAGACACGTCTCTTTCTATCAGACACGCTGATGCTGATTCATTCATATAATACAGATACAAACCATAGGTGTTAATCTTTTTCTTCTATACCTACAGCCCTCTGCAGTTCAGTTGCACCACACGTTGCACAAGTTTGTCTTAAGTTATGGAGGAGTTTTCTGAGAGTTTTAAATCTCATAAAGAAAAAATCTGAAATTGTTATCAATAAAGATCTGGAATTATAAGACAGGGCTCTGATATGATTCTCCATGAAAAATAATGAAAAATAGACTCACGTTCTTGTTAATGATGTCTTGTTGAAAGTTTTGCCTCAGTTTATTCCATATTCAAGTTGTCAGAGGATGGTGTGACTCCCTGTGTGTGTCTGAGAACTGAAGAAGCTAACACTGGCCTCACCACTAACATGCCTCACGAGATATTTGGTTAGCAAAAGGACCAGCCCACTCTGGGTTGGTCATATGCTCTCTTGCAGATCTTTATTGTGATGCAATGCAGCAAACAAGTCATATATTATTTCTCTTGAGTTTTTCTTTCTTCCTTATAGTAAGCAGGGAACAAAAGAATAATTCAAGTATAATTACATGCTGCATACATGCTGATGCATCAATAACTGAACAGCTGTATAGAGATGAAAAAAAGTGTTGAGAGAGTGGATGTGGTTGTCATGTGGCGGGCTGTATTCGATTGTGTTAAGATATACACAGTTGCAGATCTGTGTTGAAGCATGTCTTCTTAATGTATTTGTAGTTGGAAAAAGTTATTGCCTTAGATACATTATGTAATGTATAGATACAAAGTGACCTCTGATCTCAGAACTGAGCCCACACGGGTCACAGGGTCAAATGTTTCAGCAAGTTTAATGACTTTGTTGTGCTTGTGGATCAAAACAACTGACTCTGTGGCTAAAAACCAGAGAAAAACTGTCATCTGTTAGTTCACCGGTGCAGCTGCAGATGTGGTTGCCACACACTGAGGATGTTTGATGACAATTTACCAGTTGACTTCCTCTGTCTCTTAAGCACAAGTGAGAACAGACGCTATTTTGGTCAAAGGAAATTCTCACCTCTAGACGAGGAAGTAACCCATTAGCGCTAAATAAGAATATGGCAGTTAATAACAACCCGCAGAGGATGAAGAGAAAAATGTGAAGACCTGAAAAACTAAACTACCTAAACAATGTATTTTGTGTGACACTATATGTCTTTTTGAAAATCCTAATACTTTAATTTTTTACCAATTTTTGTTATGATTACCAGGTGTAGTGTAGTGCTGATAATATAAAGTCAACTAAAGTAAATTTTGTTTTTGTACTTTTTGTTAACATTTCACTGAGGGCTGAACTTCAGGACATCAGTTACCTTCCAGTGTCGTCTGTCAGTGTCAGACTGGTTTGAGGAAGCTGAAGCTTTTCATAGAGCGGCTCAATAATCATGACTACGGCCTTTCAGAACGACTCTTAACCCATACCTCAAGTGATTAGATTATGGAATTATACATGCACAGCAAATAAAGCAGACAAGACTATTCTTACACTTGTCCTTTGTCCAAGAGGGACACAGCCCTGATTCTCCACATAATGACAAACTGTTAAATGGATGGTGGCTCATTTTTTGAGTAACTCAATGCCATGCGGAAAAACTGTCACTTCAAAATTACATTTTTTTGTACAAAGTTCCCTTCGTGATACCTTTCCTCTGTTGTAAGTCAGCAAGTAAATGCTCCAGGAAAACACACAGAGAGGGCTTGACATTGACAGTACTGTTACTTTGTAAAAAATTGTTAAATCCAGTAGTTTCAAACAGTTGCTATGAGAAGGGAGTGCTTCATGGCCAGTGTGGACTGGAGAACTGATAATACTAAACAAATTATTGTACCTATTCTTCACAGTTTACACACTCAGCATCGTGTCTGTGTTACTCTGGGTACAACTTGGCTATCAGCACAAATGCACAGAGATAAACTGTCATTAAACATTAATAAAGCAATTTGTTATCTTGGATTGTCCAAAGTTCAGCATTTTTAATCCATGTCACTAATCAGCTGTTTTTCAGGAACATCCAGCATCATTAAAACTGATTGTTCTTCAAGATAAGGAGTGAAGGACCAGAGCTCAGATGGGGGACGGAGATTTCAAAGCAAATGAAGGCAATGTTGCGGACAAAATCTGTGATTTCATAGAATTCTAACCTTTTAAAAAATGTTATCCCAAAAATTGTTTACCAGTTGTTTTTGTCACAATCTAAGAAAATCACTATGAAGAACCCGATTATAGAAAATATTGCTTAGATTTTAAAACCTTTGCACATGCTGAGCAGCAGCAACAGCAGCTTCTTAGACATTTCTATGAGATTCAGTAACAATAGCTACAAATCTGATCTTGAGAAGGTATGCAATATTCAGAAGTGTGTTATGTAATGAAGGATAGAATGATATGAACTCATTCTATCTATTTCATTTATAAAATGTAACTAAAGTAAAAATGACAAGACAAATTTCAAGAATTAGAATAAGTAATCAATAATATAAATATGAAGTCAGTCCTCCACAGTGGGACACCAGCAGCAAGCAAAGACTGGAATTCCACTGAAGAGTCTGGAGATACTCTGCAGTAAGTGTGTAGTACCTCCAGAGGAGCAAGATAAGGCTGCGGGTGTGCAGTCTGTTAGTTTAACGCTATCAGAGGATTCAGCAGCTGGATCTTCATCACTGAAGCGTGCTGGTAGTCCTCTATCAGAAGACCAGGGGATGATGACCTATGATGAAGATCAGCGGGATCTTCATCATAGGCGTGAGCGAGTGGAACTCCATCGGATGACCTTGTGGTGGATCATTGTCATAGGAAAACCCATCAAACAACCTGGTTGGAGCTTCGTCACAGGAATCAGTGGGTAGACCTTTGACGGAAAACCTGTCTAACGACTCCTTGTCAGCTGCAGAAGTACTCAATCTGTTTGCTGAGTCCTCCACTGGGACGACATTCATCATGGTCCAGGAGGAGGTCAGACTGGATCAAGTACAACAATCAATTAGTAAATTAATAAGTCAACAATTTCATCGGTCCATTGAACCTAATGTTTTAAGTACTATTAGTATGGAAAGAAACATGGTCACTTAATAAGCTCTGCTGTCAGGGTGCTTGGTCAGGTGGGACATTGTCATGAACGGGTGCTGCAGAGCTTGATGTGGAGAGATTCTCTGATCACCGTCAAGATGCAGCAGCCCTTCTGTCCTCAAACTCTGCTGCCTCCTCTTTTGCATGGATCTGAAATTTCAAATTTCAAAACAACATTCAGCTCAGCCCTGTCTCTTGGAGACAGATCATTTCCTGTAACTAAATCCGTATTTACTCATAAACACAGCAGAGAAAACATGCATTAACCAAGTCATCCAGAGAGCTTGGCAGGTCAATGAAACTGTGCCGCTTAGACTCCACTTTGTTAGCAGCTCTAAATTCCTCTGGTGTCTAATGGAACAGAGTGTTTATGAGAAGCATTGTATAGGAGTTCAAATAAAATGATTAAATCAACTAAAACAACGAAGAACATAGTTACTCTACCATCACCCTTCGTGTTGGTCAATCAGCAGCCTATGCCATATTGAAAAAGTACTGGGTATATTTGCCAGCATGGAGCAGGTGGTCCTCTGGCTGACCCAGAACCTTAACAATGCACCTCATCTGCAGATAATAAAATATAGAGCCTAAAGGTATTGACTATGATAAAGACATTTCAAAATTAAATGATAATTCTGTGTTGATAATACGCATACAATGACACCATTCAAAATAATACAGCACCTCTAAAATCATTTCTATTTCTGTCTGTTCTTGCTTTTTAACAGTAGGTGGCAGTAATGCCATTCTGGTTGCCACTCATCATAAAACAGAAAATTCCTAAAGAGTAATACCCCTCCTTCATATTTTAAGTAGTAATTTACATTCCAAAAGAGAAAAAATGTAATAGAGTTAAGGATGAATTTGCCTTATAATATCATTATTTTCAAACTTTCTCAATATATATAGATCTATATATATCAATGATAATCTGTATGTAATGTGGATGACATAGTGTAACAGCCCCAACTGAATAACATTAGCTGTCGTTCTGTATAAAGTCTCCACTTGGTTGTGGACACTTACCTGAAGTAGCTTGCCTACCATTTGATAGTCACAGTTCACAGGAAAAAGGTTATCAGCGAGGTAGAGGAAAGCCAGGATGTAGCCCACTCCCCACACATTGATAGTCTCAGTGAAGGGGAGGCCCAGGGCAATCTCTGGGGCTCTGAGGAGGGGAGACCAGAACCAAAGATGAGAAATCTAGTTGCAGGCTTTAAAGGGCAGGAAAATCTGAATGTTGTGACACGAACTCTAGATTAGCTAGATTAGCAGATGAGCTGTGTGTGTGTTGCAGACACCTGTAACCAGCTGGCTGAAGCTCCATCCCAGGCTGGATTTTGGAGGCTGAAATGGCTTCACCAAAGTCTATTAATTTTACCCTGGAGGGCTGATCCCATCTGTTGACAAGCATAACATTGTTAGGTTTGATGTCAGTATGCAGGACACTGAGTTCCTTCAGGGTATCCAAAGCCACCAACAGCTGCAGGGACAGAGAAAGAGGAGACATGTGTGGGATTTAGATTAGGATTACAGTTTTCTTCATTGATGAATAGTAGATCTGTAGCACACAGACAACTGATTTCATGTTAAAATAATGCATACCTGCTCCGCAACGGGCCAGATCTCGTTCAGAGACAGTGGCGTCCGCTCTCGTTCTGTGAGCAGCTCATACAGACTTATGTCCAGCATTTCAAATGTTGGACAGGTCTGTCCCAGGTGTTCAAAACACTCAAAGAACTTCACTACACTAACATAGTCTGGATTTAGGACACCAATCTCTATCTCAACCTCTAACATGGACACCTGAGGGGAAAGGGGAGACATGACAACATTTGATAATGCATACTCTCAAGGGGCAATAGAATCTAAGCAAGAGAGTTTCCCTCAAGTCCTAAGAATCAAAAGGAGTCCAAAAGTCTACCTCTTTCTCAGTGTCCTGGATAAAATCAGTGTGTGTCTTAAGGGTCTTAACAGCCACTGTCTCTTTTGTGGTCACCTGGCTACTTTTCCAAAGCAGCCTTCACCAATAAAGTCCGTGAGAGAGTAACCAGAAGGGCTGCTGAACAGCGTCTGACCTGTCTGAACCTCAGGTGCTGTCGGTGAGACTGTAAAAGGAGACTTGAAAAAGGAGAGAGGATATATGAGGTCCATGTATTCGATCTGTGAGGGTCTTTGGATCAAACAGAGCATGAACAAACACACCCTAACAGTGAATAGTGTTCTTGTATTTTATTGTTTATTTCTCATTTTAAGACTGAGTAGAGATGAGGGAAGTGTCAAGTGCTTGTATTTTTTTTTTTACCTTTTCCATGAATTCACTGTATATATTTAAGAAAACAGATTCAAGAAAAGATTTAAAAGATTGCTGGTTGGGAACAAATTAGTCCCTAGTTTGCTTTCAAATTGGATACATTCACCATCGCATCCAACACTTGAGAAGGTAAGGTAAAGTTTTCTTACCTGAAGCATCAGAGGCATCTGAGCACGACCACAATGACATTTTTTAGAGATAATTCTTCTCAGTTTAAAGAATAAACCTTCAAATTCCAATCTTTTCAAAGTCAAGATCTATATTTCTCTCCTACAAATGACTCTTGTCTCAAATGTGTTTCTTTCTCTCAGTGCTGATGTTGAAAAGACCACAATCCACCAAACATCTTCCCATGCACACCTCATACACACTTTACCTCTGATGAGATCATATCAACTAGAACCCAGAGCTCAGAATTCTGTTTGTTCTTTTTAGAACTCGACACTTCAGTTAGAATGCAGCAGCTGAAGATCACATTTTAAGTCAGTTTTATCAGAAAAATTAAGATCAAGAAACTTCCCCTTGATAAAAAATAAATTGTTGAAGTCACATCATACAGTTAATTAAACATTTTCTACTAAACTGAGTTAAATATGATTTAATAATATTATTAAGACAGTAATAACTGACCACATGCAGCTAACATGACTGTATTAGACTATTCCAATATCATCAGCTCTGCTCTGTCATAACTGCATAAGAGATCATTTCATATAAAAGAAAACATTGTAATCAATATTATTTCTAAAAAATGTTATGTGGCATGTTGCAAATAAAAAAATAAAGGATATTTATATTTTTTCCTGTGCTTAAGAATGCAAAAATGAGTCTGGCAGCTTTCTATTATTTTTTCTCATTGTCAGAAATTTCATGTTTTGATCCAAAGCAAAAATCAACAAGTACTGTGTGTATCCAAAGCCTGATATAGCTTATTCTTCTGTGCCATAGACCCTTGTTGTTCTCCAGGAAATAGTTTAGAATGCAAGTGAGTTAATCTGGTACCAGATGTTCCTTCACTGCAAAAACAGCTTGAAAAAAATTCCAGACATTGATGACATTTTCAGTCTCCAGAGAGTAATTTTGTGGAGACCAAAACACTTACAAGGTACTTCCTTATGAGTTCTTAAGGGTTTACATTGCGTTAACCAATTAGTACATTAAATAAACAGGCTCTTCTTGTTTCTGTGGTGTTATTCTGCAGAAAGAACAAGGTAAATTTGTAAAAGGGATTACCATATCATTATACTGTTATACTGTGTTGAAACTAAAGATGCAACACTGCACTAGCAAAGTGTTTAGTTTCCTTTATTAAAAGGCTCAAAATCCTCCTCAACACGATTTTTTTTAAGTTTACATGGAGTGTTTTTGGACATTTTATTTTGGCACGATGGAATATAGATCAATTTGATATTTTCTGGTACCACAAGACCTCTAACACATTAGACACCTCTAATGTAAGTTTTTCAGAGGTATCAGTGATACTTTGTTATATTTCACAAATAATTACAGATTACAAAGCTTTTTCAATCAAAGCAATATATTTACAATATACAGTTTTCATTAAATCCATATGCAGCACAAAGAGCAACAAAGATTGCAATCCAAAAGGGAAACTGTGTTAAAAAATGACTTATTGCAACAATTGTTTAGGTGTGCCATATTGCTACTGGAGTTTGAGTGGATTGGTTGCTTTGTAGAATCAGCAGAGTCATAAAGATGTCCTGAAATGATCATCTTAACATTAATTCACAAACAAAGCAATCAGAATGTAACATATGAGGCCAGTTTTCATTGGCAGACTTAAAGGAGGATATGCAAATTGTTTCCTCTGTTTCATGAATCTATAGTGCTAATAGTAAATATACAAGGCATGCAATCATTGTGTTATAAGGAGCCCGAATTAAATCAATCAAGAGTATTTTTTATGAAAATGTGTAAACAGCTGTCTGAATAAAAAAGAAATCAGCTCTTGAGTTATAAGGTTTTTACTTTAATGATTTGTGATAGCAAACATCAAAGAATATCAGACCTCATTCTTGAACTGGGATTAAGTGTCTGTATTTTTATGTGAAGTTGAATTCAGACATGAAAGACAAGCTTGGGCACAGGAAAGATGTCTGGCAAAAGCTCACATCTGAGGGATGCAATGATGATGACTTAGAAATTGAGAGAATGTCACAATGAAATAGAGCTGGAATAGTAAAAGAACTCATCCAGGCTGGATGTTTGTGGAGCGAGGGCAAGGACTATTTACAGATAAGGCACTTGAACGATAAAACGTCTTGATGTTATCTAGTTTTAAATGCCTAAGGTGGATGTCAGGTTCATAAACTCATCAAAATAAGTGTCCTTGTAAACCTAAGATTATTCTTTATCTTACTTACACTACAAGTTCCTCAACAGAGTCTCGGATTTGCAAAGGTCAGACATTAAAACACCCTTGCTGACTGTAAAGGAATACCTCAAACTGTCATACGAAGGTCAAAATTATTTTTGTTTTCAAATAAAAATTGTTTTGTAATAGATATAATACCATATATGAGGTACAAAATTAAAAATGAAGAGTGGTTATGACCAAATTAAGGATATGAAAAGGTAGATTTTATGACATGATGCACAGATTTAGGGTTCAGGATTGCAAGAGTGTCATTATGGAAGAACTACTTCATAAAACACATTTTAAATATATAAGGAATTTTAAAAAATGGTTTTCTTTTTGTTGAATTATCCTTCAGTATAATTTTATAAAAATATTGTCCTTACAGACATGAAACCTGTGGGTTTAACAGAATGGTTGAATTGAATTGAATATCCAAAAGATGGCAGTAATGCATTATGACGGTTGCCTGCTGCGGTAGAATCTCATCGAAGAAGAAGTGGCAGCGGTATCAGCAGCAGAAGGCGGCGAAGAAGAATGACGAGAATGCTAAACGGAAAATAGAGGGGACAGAGTCCTGTTTGGTGAACGTTAAATTCAGCCGTTACCTCAAAATATTGTCATTAAGAAACATAGCTTCATTACAGTCGTTAAACTATGACAGAGCCTCAGTCAGCGCTGTTACTCAGGAGACAGCTTGCAGGTAATTAAACCTTGGTGTTAACTGATGCTGAATGCCTAGCCAGCGATGGCAGTGCGAGCACTGTGTTAGCTGTGATTCAAACGATGGTGCAGGCGCAAACTGTTTTCTTGAACCTTCCACACTAACGTTAAGTGTCCCATGACAAATAAACTGCATGGAGATTATAGCAGTGGAAGTCTAAAGACATATTTCCCTCTTGATTATAAAAAAACCTCCAGAGTATTGAGAGATCAACTAATTTTGATGTGTGTTCGGACGTTGTACAGCCAACAGATTTCAGCTGAAAGCCGCTGTCAGAAGTCCCAACGACTTTCTTGTATCGGGCTAGCCAAAAGCAGTTAGCCTACCGTTAGCATCTAGCTGGTTCGACTGACTCGATGTGTTTACATACATTTTAAACGACATTAGTGGTGTTTTCCCCCCTTTTTTATACCTGGCGCTTTTTTATTATATGATCAACGTGATGTAAGATAATATATTTATGCTTAAATCCAACCAACGTTTCACTTGGTGACCCAGTTTGCCTTGCTAATCATATTAAATTGTCAACATATTTATCCAGTTCGCTACATCTGTCGGCTAAAGTTAGCCGCTGTCACTGTTGTTAGCTTCAACACCTCAAGCTAACGAGCTAATGTTAATCTCGCATTATCTGTACTCGATATTTAAAGAGAGCCTGCTGCGAATTAAATTTAGTCACCCTATTATCGGCCACTTTTCAAAGGCAACTGAGTCAAATAAACTTCATGTAAGGATTTGGGATTTGTAGCATTGATATTAAATTTCAGGTTTGTTCAAGGTTATATTTCCATATGCAATCTGGCAGGGAGATAATGGACTCCTTTGTTATCTTACTAATGTTATATTCATGGTGATTAGTAATTGACCTGGACCTAATTATTTCTGAGTGGGGTTTAAGTCAAATGAGTTAACTAATTAAATCAATAGAATTGAAACTACCATCACTATTTTATTGCCCTTTGATACCCACTTACAGTTGTTGTAAAGTCTACTGTAAATACTAACATAATTTTCTATTGTTGTATACATACACTTTGAAGTCTAAAACGGTACGTTTTAGTACCTGACAGTGATGCTCAGAAAACATCAAATTACATCAAAGTGTTAGGCTTCATTTGTAAAACAAAAAAACAAAGAAGCCTCTATTTAAAAAGAGGGCTGCAAATGGATGTGCAGAAGGACAGAATACCAGTCATACTAATAGAGCACCAGATGTGACTTGTGTTGTCACTCATTGGATAAACATCCCTGTCCTTACTTGGATATATTTTACAATGCCCACCTATGGGCAGCATCTATTGATGTCACCAGTACAGGACCTCATTGCTGGCTGACATCTCTTTTTAAACGCAAGTACAGAATAGTTCAAAAATAAACTGTTCAAAAATGAGACAACCAAAAAACCATGAGTTTCTGAATTAGGGGTTAGCCAACTTTACATTTAAGCACTCTGTAATGGCCTGGGTGTAGTAAAGTGTCAAGCTCATGCTAACCAGAATGAGGGATGTGGTTAACCTTACTGTTAGCACAACCATCCTGAGAGCTGCTTAGACAATTTATCAAATCCCTGCAATTTTTCAGAAATATCATAAAATTTTTGTCCATTACTTTATACATCAGACATACTTTAAGCATTTTGCTGAGGGCATTACAACTCAAAGCGAGCTATTCCCAGAACAACAAAATGACACCTTCATTGTAAGCAAGGCCCATCAGCCCCTCATCTCACGTAAAAGTCTTGGAGACCAAGGCTCCTCTACAATGAAGACTGGTGCTTGGTCTCTAAGTTGTAGCTGAGGACCCAGTTTTCATCACTGCTGATGATCCTCCACAAGAAGTTTGGATCATCTCTGGCCTGTTGACAGAGATCCTTACAGACTCCAGCATGGTGCTGCTTCTGCTCGGAGACATAGTTGTGGTGAAATTTTTTTTTTTTTTTTTAAATGACAAAAAATCTGGGTTCAGCAAAAATCTATAGTCTTGTTGAAAACCCAATTTTTCTTTGATTTTTAAGAAGCCTAAGAGGTTTGTGCATAGCCAAACACAAGGTCTTTATAAACTGCATTTAGTTTCTGGTTTCTGGTTTCACGCCGATCACTCACAAGATTTCTAATTTTCGGTCAGAATCAGCATTGACAATATCTAACCAGATAAGTATTGTGTATGGTATTTCAGAATGTAATAATTCTGTAATTAACAATGCAAACTGAAGTAAAACTAAGAGTTGCAAAGTGCAAAACATACTTGGAAAATTGTAATGTTTTTATTAAAAAGAAGAAGAAGAAGAGTTGGCCTTGGAATATTTGAATGGTATGTGGTTTTTGCTCAGCGCTCCTCCTGACAAACCCCACCAGGCAAGGCCTTTTAAGACAAGGGTTACATTGTATCCTTAACAGCCTTGAAAAAGCGCAGCACCAATCAAGTGAACTTACTGGAGGTACTATGATATTTGACTGTGGCATTTGTTTTTATATATAGAGCTGAACAAAAATCCAGTGGAGGGATTCTCAGCAGGCCTGATTGAGGATAATGATCTCTACAGATGGGAAGTCCTTATTATCGGCCCACCAGACACACTTTAGTAAGTCTATTAATGTTTCATACACAAGGTTTAGTAAGAGAGATGTGTTATTATGTTGTACAACTATCAATTGTCTGTTGGTCTGGATGTTTTAAAATGTGTATAAAATGCACCTTTTAGATAAATTTGTCTCTTTAATTTTTTTTCATTTACAGTGAAGGTGGTGTGTTTAAAGCTCATCTGACGTTTCCCAAAGACTACCCTCTCAGGCCACCGAAAATGAAATTTATCACAGATATTTGGCATCCTAATGGTAGGTTCAGTTGTAACACACTGAATGCCTTTTTGCTTGTGTTTGTCAACCTCTTTGAGGAAGTACAGGTTATAAGGTCTTTCTCAGAGATGTAAATGTGTGTGCAGTTGTAGAAACGAAAAGAAATGTTGACATACCATTCATTTAACTCTGAAGTTCCTTTCTTAAACAATAATTTAAACCACCTAACCTAAAGTCAGTTCATCAATTATATATTCAGAATTTTTTTCCATGAAAAATTTCTTTGTATCTTGTAACTGTTTCAATTAACATATGCCTTTCCCTTTATGTTATGTCTGTGGACCTACACGGTAACAGTCACATCTTCGTTATTAGCCTGTATTTTTAAGTCTGCTCATCAAACACAAAGAGCTCATTAACAGCTTTACTATTTGAGAAACTGTTTCAAGTAACATTTGCCATAACTTTTTCCTTTGAGCTCCAAGCCATATAAAATGACTACTCAGCATCAGAAAGGAATTACCATGTAACTTGGCATGCTAATGTTTGCTGACATTATCTAACTCACCGCAGATCTGTTTGGAAATGGTCAACTAATAAAACAAGAGAAAAATGAACTTACTGGTGAACCAATATTTTGCCCGTAATGCCCCATCTACCAAACATTTGGTTAGGCATGATTAATTAAGGTAGCTGATCAGGTTAATTATCAGTGCCTTGTATTTGTTTTCAGTTTTTGCAGCATGCAGTAAATGGCTGACCATTGTGTGCATGTTCATAAAATACTAAACATAATACACTTGACGGTGTAATTAAATACGCCTAATGAAACTTAAAAACTCAGCAGTTTTGTTGCCCTTTTTTAAGGCAGTCTTAGTAACATTAGCATTTATTTACCTTGAAAGCAGTTAATGTTTGTCTGTATGGCATGACCTCTTCTGTCTGTCAGCTGCTGTGTATCTATTATGTATTTACAGGTTCAGATTTTATGTTTAACTTTCAGATGTTTTATTATTAAAATGTAACACTAACAAATCAAAATAATGCATTGACCACATGTTCACAAAATCCGTCAGTAAACACTGTATCGTTAAGTCAAATCATTCAGGTTACAGTTTAAACTAAACACAAATTGTTAATTGTACAGTTTTGTTTTTATGTAATGTAATTATCACTTATTGATATTGCACCATTGGTTTTGGCCTTGCTGCCCTACCGTTCTACGCAAAGGCCTTAATAAATTTGTATTTTCAATTAGAGGCCAAGGTGGCCTTGCCCCGAAAATTACTTAAAGTTCAGGCCTAGACACATCAATAAGGTTAAAAACTGTAATTCTACAGGAAAGGGATCTTTGAAACTCACATGCACAAATTGAATAAACAGAATTTACATCATCACTATCATCCAGTATTAATAAAACAAAACAAAACACAATTGAATTGATTTACAGGAAAGGGATCTTTGAAACTCACATGCACAAATTGATTAAACAGAATTTACATCATCACCATCATCCAGTATTAATAAAACAAAACAAAACACAATTGAATTGATTTACTTTTTTATCTTAATAAAAGTGAGTTTAAAACGAGTGTTAGCTTCCCAAAATAGCCAAGTCAATATTAATTTTCTATCCTGTGCACTACATATGTAAGGACTTGGCAACTGCTGTCAGTAATTGTTGTTGCCCAATTTAAAAAATGTCAGTATCATGGCAAGGAAGAATGGGCAAGAATTAGACTGTTCAGGTGTGAAAAGTTGATACTGCTGTCAACATACTGTAGACTGAAGGCTAGATTAGAATTGACAATCAGCAACAACAGTTTTTGGCTTCATTAATTATATTTTACTTTTTTTTTTCTTTTTTTTCTAGTTGACAAGAATGGAGATGTATGTATTTCTATTTTGCACGAGCCTGGAGAGGACAAGTACGGCTATGAGAAACCAGAGGAGCGCTGGCTGCCTATCCACACAGTGGAAACCATCATGATTAGTGTTATCTCTATGCTGGCAGACCCAAATGGTGACTCACCAGCAAATGTGGATGCTGCAGTATGTAAATTTTTTGATTAGAAAAATTGATAAGAGATGGTAGTTGAATAAAATGCATATGTTTTTCTATTTAAAACAACATCCAGTGGTTGTCTTGCTAAAATGTGCTTTTTCGAGAGTAGCTTTCAGTAAAATCCAAGTTTTTGCAAGAAGGCATTTATTAGTCTTAATTTTAGATTAGTTTAAGCAAAACTGAATTGGTTGAAGTAGTGCTCAAAATCTTGTACTTCTGGCAAATGATAATGAAGTGGAAATATGGAAAACACAAGTAAGTTAAATAAAATAATTGTTTTTGCCTTTTTTCCCTATTACAGAAAGAGTGGAGGGAGGACAGACATGGTGCATTCAAAAGGAAAGTCGCCCGTTGTGTACGAAAAAGCCAAGAGACTGCGTTTGAGTGATATTTAGCAAGCTTCTAGTTTCATGTTTTCAGGGCAAGTATTCATGAATTTTAAAACTCATTTTTTTTATATGAATTCTATCTTCTGTTCTGCTTACTATTGTGCCACAAGTTAATTTGGTAGAAATGTATACACGTTCAAATGTGAATGACTGAGCAGTCAGTTTTATCAGGTATACAACACTAAAACAAGAGTCTGAATTGATTATCCTGCAATAAAGCTTCTCTATATGTAGTTTTTTCTCTGATTTTTATTTTTTGTATTTATTTATTTTATTTTATTCTATTTTATTTATTTGTTTAGTTATTCAGGGGGGTTAATTTTGACTATTAATTTAACTATGTGGGCCGTTTTGGCTGCAGTATTTGGTGCTGTATTGCATTTTGAAGAGAGATAGTTTAAGAAATTCAGAGGAAGTCATTTTACTTGATTAGGACATGAAAAATAAAAAAAACTTTGCCACTGTATAATTAGCCACTCAGTGATGTCCCTCAAGTGTTAAGAAGCAGATTTTGCATCTTACCTTTGAGCTGCACACTGTTCATCTGGTCTAACATGCTGCAGATCTGCTGCCCTTTTTATAATTTCATATTTGTGCCTGATGTCAATGTTAGAACTTGTCTGATTGACTTTGCTGCTTCCCAACGATTTTTTTTAAATTTTATTTTGTGTGTGCTTTTCTACAGGTCTCCAATTGAAAATCAACATGGCACTGTTTCCTGCACTCTTCCATCCTGACGTCAGGCTTGTCCTCCTTTGTTTTGACAGGAACAGACTGGCTACTGTAGGCTGCAATAGAACATAACAGAGACTACCAAGGCTGACAGAAAACCGCCAAGCAAGTGCCAACTCAAAAAAACAAAAAAACAAAAAAAAAAAGAACACAAAAAAAATCCAGAAGATGATAAAACATTTTTCAAGTCTATGAACTGCTTCAACATTCAGGAAGATATTGTAAAGACATGTATATAGCACAGACTATACCGGATAATATATAAACTTCCTTTCCATCTGTCAAGAAACTTAGACCAAATGAGTAGCGCTGGTTCAGATAGATTTATTTTTGTCCATTTTCTCTCTCTCAACTCCACCATGTAGTAGTTCTCTTCAGATTGTTCAACCAGGAAGTCTTAGATAGAGAATTGTGATGCTGTTGGAGTTATTTTCACCTGTGAAAGAGCTTGATATATTCAAGAGAGACATGAAATGTGACTGGTGAAGGATTCTTTTGAGGAATACCGCCATATTATAACACACAGCTGTTCTTGGAGGTTCTATAAAACTCAGAATTCAACATCACTTGCACCTGAATGAATTTGTTTTTCTGTATCAGTTACAAGTTTTTCCATTCTGCTCAGTTGACTTAAGAAAGGCAACAAACCCCTTATTTTTTGTGCATGCTAAATTTTGTTGATCTTTTTTCAAAAGTGCCTCCTAATAAAATGCTTGGCCACTTCACCCTGCATTGAACAATTGTTAAAAATGTTGAAAAAAAAGTGGAGAAATTGTGTACCAACTATGTATGAATTTATTTAATAGCCAGTACACAGGAAATCTGTTCAATTAGTGTATTGGTAACAATTTGGTGTAGCAATAACTTCCCTAGTATGAAGTGTACACATGTTCATTTTTGATATCCTGATACAATTTGAGGTCCTCTCCTCCAATATTGTGTTATTTTAGCAGCATCTTTTCCTTGTCCGTGTTGTCCTCAGTAGGAATTGTTATGCATGCTTTATTGTATTTTCTTTTTGTTTTGGTTTATTTTTGCTGAATGTTTCTGGGATTTTGTTTGCAAATGTTAGAGTGTTTGTGTACACAGTATGTGTTCCCTTTTTTGGTTGCTCTCTCCCCAATCCACAGTTTCATGATTATTCTGCTCACTGAACTATTGCAGTTTGCCTAATGTACAAAGACAAAATACTGATGTATATTTTTCATGTTATGAAACCTGTCACCTGTAGTGAGTTCTTCTAAAATATGACTTTTTTTCAATATTTACTTGTGTATTTAATTGAGGTATGTTTTGGAGATAACATGAATCACATATTGCTCATGCCCAAGACAACAGAAACTTTTTACAAACACAAAGTGTTTTATCTGCGCAATTGACTTTTATTTAAGAAAAGTTTTTTTAATTTATTTATTTATTTCTCAGAAAATGTCCCCTAAATGTCACACATATATAGATAGCATACCTGTATTCTTTACAAGATTTTTTTTTATTTTATGACATCTTTTACTCGATGAATTTGTTATAGATTTAGGGAATTTTCACAAAAGCATGTAGCCTTCTCTTCAGCTCTTTGTTTTATAAAATTTGCTAGACAACTGTTCATTCACAGATTCTTATTTCTTTTCTAGTTAGGGTTATTTTAATTTTGTGCTGGCAATGGCTGACCAAGCTGCCAAACATGGTATGGTATGAGTTACTAAAGCAACACTGTTAATGTGGCAGGTTAAATAAATGGAAAGTAATCATTTTAGTTTTGGTTTACAGGTACTTGTAGGTGTGTAAATGGTTTTCTCATTCAGTATCAAGTAAATCATACCTAGTGTTGCAGAGTAAAACCAATATGAATGGTTCTTACCTGATACAGGACTGTCAGGACATGACACAACAAATGTAACAGCACTCTTATTTCCACTGCAAGGTACTGACTTAAAATCTTATCAGTAAAAAATATATATACAGTTTTATTCATTTTAGGTTTAAATTAATATACAGCAACATGTATCATGTCCAATCTGCCTTAGTGTCAAAATTGCAGCTTTCTAAAAGTTAGTGAGCAGATTATCACCTTGATTACCTGTTCTCTTGGTCGTTGTTGAGCTTCTGGCACAAAATGCATGTAGAGCAGCGCTTCCATTTGATTTATTTCTAGACAATGATCACCTGCAAAGTGCTGAGAGAGGCTCCACCCAACCACACAATAACTACCACCAGTTCAGCCACTGGATTTTAGAGTAAACTCATAACCCAGAAAATCTTTCTAGAAATGTCAGGTAAGTAAGATGTATCCCTTAATTTAAGTGGGTCAGTCTGTAGGTAGAACTGTGGGCATGGGGACTTGAATGAAATCCACTGTGGATTCTTTGATGCTGAACATTACATTTTTTTTTATTTTTTATTTTTTTGCTGTTGGGGAAGCACATGAACACAACGTCAAAAACTCATTTTGGACGTCAGTTGAGATAATCCCCTTATTGTGCTCAAAATTATATCTAATTAAACGTTTAATATAGTACTTTAAAGAGTACAGAGAAAATTCTGTCGTATAATCATTTTGCCTTTGAATGTCGAAAATAAACATCTCCATCGCAGGTAAAAACCTATACTAAATAAATCACGTATGTAAGGTTAACACTTTAACATCATAATAAATACCATGCCAGACAACTAATGACGGTAATGTGATAAACCTATAATTAACGTACTTTGAGTAATGACTTGAACGCAACAGCACTGCCTACTATCTGCCTCCTCGTCATATCGCGATAGTGACCATCAGGCCACAGAGCTAACGCTGAGCAACATGGCGGAAGGTATGAGATTGGTTTTTTGGTACACTCCCTGTTTTCCTCGTATGCTTGTTGATTTGATGGACTGAATCAACTAGTGTGCTTGCAGCTTAATAAAACGTGCATTGTCTGTGGTTGAAAATACGAAACACT
Organism: Acanthurus tennentii; assembly: GCA_029783805.1. Classification (NCBI taxonomy): domain Eukaryota; kingdom Metazoa; phylum Chordata; class Actinopteri; order Acanthuriformes; family Acanthuridae; genus Acanthurus; species Acanthurus tennentii. Next base: position 4,124,995 of record JAPZDZ010000006.1, on the reverse strand, counting down.
GTGACACCTGTCTTGTCACACTCGACTTGCAAATGAGTAAGCTCTGCCGTTAGCTCTCGTTGATGTTGCTAGCTGAATTTTATAGCTGCGAGTTAGCCGAGCCGGCCAAAGAGACGTTGGTGGTATAGTGAACTGTGAAAAACATAATTATTCAGCCAGATTTCAAGTTTGTTTCGTTGCTACGTAAGAGAAAACCTTATGTTAAATTACACAATATGCAAGAAAGCTAGTGTTGGTTTTCACGCTAAGTTTATTGATAACGCCATTGATCTCATTAAATTGTCTATACTATCCAACGTTGCTTTGACTATGATTTCAGTACGTGAATCGTTAACGCTCCTTTAACTGTCAGTGTTTTTTGCATGATGATAAAGTCTTAGTTTTTTTTAACATGATTTGGGGTCATTACTGCTAAATAGATGGTATAAATGGATCAGGAGTCTTCTCAGGACAGGGCAGGTGCCACTCAGAAAGATATCATCTGCACCACCTGGCATAAGTGCCATGGCCAAGGGCACCACCTATATTTGGCCTAGTTACAAGGTAATGCCTGCTGTGTGTTCCTCCTTAAAGGAAATCTGCTTACCAGCCTGAATCCAGGGACAAACTTTACAATCTGTGGTGTTAGAGTTGTATATGAAGCTGCTTCAGTGCTGCTAGGCAGAGGGTATTTTTCAGACTTGTTTACAAGTTATTATAGTTCAAATTATAGATTTTATTTATAAACATTTTGCATTTGCTTATTGCTTTACAGAGGCTGGAACAGAGAAGATCATGTTCTTAAGTCCTGACAAAGTAGAGTAGAGAGTAGATGTTTATGGTGCATTGTGTTCAGATCCTCTGAGTCTGTTGTATATACAGTTGTCTAAGAGGGAACTTTCCAATTTGCCTTGCAAAACCATTAGTGATATCGACTAAATCATGCCAAATGAAGTTGGATTTTATTAAGTTGTAAGAATTTGCCCAGTGACAGGTCAGTTGGTCCAAAGCTGCTGCTCCACCATACTGCCTTTCCTGTGTTGCGCTGATCAGGTGGTTTTCAGAAGCACCCCCCTTCTGTTCCTCATGACTAGTAGCTGTGCCAGTAACGGTTTACAAGGAAGGACGAAGGAGTAACATGCTGTTTCAGCATTCTTTCCACACTAAAACTTTACTGGTTTAAAGGAAGGAAATGGGCCTCAGTGAAACTGAGGAAACAATGCTGAGACATGATAGTGTTGCAACACAAAGATCAGGGGAAAGTATATTTTATTTAGAGAAGGTGGGGAAGCATTATTAAAGCACAACTACTCTCTATGGATTCTGTTCTAGTCACTTTTCAAAATTCAGAAATATGTGTCTTGTATGCTCTATACAAGAATTTTTATTTATTTTATTATAATGTGCGACCTGGTGACGATGGAAAGTGCTATTAACAAGAAATAAGCTCATCTTAAGAAAAATAATAATGGCTCAAGTCACATTTCACAAACCCTGCACTGAAGCTGCATATTTTGGTAACAGCCTTCATGGTATGCATTCGCTCTGTGATGTTGTCACTGCCCTAGGAATAGTCTTAAAAAAATTGATATTTAAAAACAAAAAAGTTCAGAAAATAAGTTCCAAGGTGCTTCAAACGGTCCAGGTCCAACCTGTGGTCTTCCTAACCGACTTTTTGTATCTCTGCATCTTGTTTTGTCCTCTGTCTGTCTCTTTTACCTTGACGTGGGACAGAGGAGGTGGCCAAGCTGCAGAAGCACCTGGCCCTGCTCAGGCAGGAGTATGTGAAGATGCAGCAGAAGCTTGCTGACACAGAGAGGCGCTGTGCAGTACTCGCTGCTCAGACCTCCAGCCAGGGTTCCCCTGGCTCTGCAGCTGCAGACACCTTCATTAGCCGTCTGCTGGACATTGTGGCCGACCTCTATCAACAGGATCAATACAGGTGAGGATTGTGGTTGGAATGGATGATTTTGGAAATGGATTTTGAAATTTAATTTAGCCAGCTGTCCCTCCAATTCTGTGAGATAATTTTGTGTCTGCTCTTGGCTGTATTTGTAACTCAACACCATCATTTGAACCCTGAAATATTCTTGGTTTACTCAGAAATGAATTTGTTGCTTTTGCAGTGATCTGAAAGTGAAAGTTGCTGAGGAGAAGCTCAGTGCTCATAAGTTTGTGTTGGCTGCTCGCAGTGATGTTTGGAGTCTGGCCAACTTGGCCTCCACCTCTGAACTGGACCTATCTGGTGAGCAACCCTGGTGTGATGTCATTGTGTTACAGAGTAACTTAAATTATAGTAAAAATCCAATGTAACCTTCCCACTGCTTTGTTAGTCAGAATGCTTATGTGCTAATAGACAAATATTTATTTTGGAATGGATTATGCAAACTGTCAAAGTCCAGTATTTGACATAGTCTTTCGCTAAGAAGGTTTGGCAGTCATGCCAATTTGTCAGTGAAGTTTGAATCCATATAAATGTCAGCAAATAACTGCAAGAGAAATGTGAAAGTATCTCTAAATAAACATGTCTATTGTGATTGATCTATCTGATTTTGTGACGTGATTGATTTCCAGATTGCAGACCTGAAGTTGCCATGGCAATGTTGCGCTGGGCATACACGGATGAGTTGGAACTCAGTGAGGATGATGCCTTTCTTATAGACTTGATGAAGCTGGCCAACCGTTTCCAGCTTCAGCTGCTCAGAGAGAGGTCCGCACATTACTGATTTTGCTTTGCAGGCTACAGTTAAACTTAAATTGTTGCACTACTGGCAGTATTGGCGCCACTACTTTTGCATAACATTTTAAAGAGCAACATATGTGGACTTATAACCTAAAAATCTGTGTTTCTCTGCCATGATAGGTGTGAAAAAGGTGTGATGTCTTCAGTTAATGTCAGGAACTGCATTCGCTTCTACCAAACAGCTGAGGAGCTAAATGCCACCACCCTGATGAACTACTGTGGGGAGATCATTGCCAGTCACTGGGTGAGTACCGTCAGACTGTGTAGCAATTTTATATAGCAATTCTTAGATTTACAGATACATCCAGACGTTCACTTTAAAGATTTGGCATCCATTTACAAATTTCAAAGCCAATTTTCTAAATATTAGTTAAAAATGTAATATTACAAAACAGTGGAGGGGTAACTACAGTGCAAGGCCAGTGCACCTTTAGCAACTTATACCAACTCTGAGGTGAAGCAAGTAACTGCGCTCACTCTGTTTGACCTAAAAAATCCTGCGCCTACTCAGCAATGGCTTTTCCTCAGAGCTTAAAGTGCAGCACAGATGCTGCTCTCCATTGCTGCCGACAAAACATAAGTAACAACAGAGCAGCACAGCAGTCCTCCTCCCCCACATTTTGCTTAAAACTAACCAAGTCATTGATTAAAGCAGTTTACGTTTTATAATTGTTTTAAAATCATTTCCATCATAGCCTTCTAAATTGGACTTTTATCAAGCCATGAGCTCATTTCCACTTCTTCTGTGTGGTTTTCAACCAGTCCAGAGGTATCAAATTCTGCCTTTTTTTAACTGCTTCATGTGAATCCAGCAACCACCTTCAACCTACTGTGTTTCTCTTTGAGTTAATCTCCTCAGGTTTAGAATTATGCTGTCTCACCAGTGTGTTTTCTCTCGTGATTTATGATCTTGTAAATCCAGTGGGGCAGTTTATCTTTATGACTTAGGTATAGAAAATGACTGTTTTGCTGACTGCACCAGCTCCTGAGATTTCAGTGTCTTTTTTGGGTTTTATTGGCTTCAGCTCTGACAGCTGCTTTGCATGAAAGCAAAAAATATTAAGCAAAATGTTATTTTGAGATTTTTGCCTGAAGAAAGTGTGGAACACTTGTGAGTTATTTTCATCGTGTATTAGTTCTGGTATTTGACACTGACATTATTGTATTTCATTGATGTCTTTTTTTATCAGGATGACCTGAGGAAAGAAGATTTCAGCACCATGAGTGCCCAACTTCTGTACAAGATGATCAAATCCAAAACAGAGTATCCTCTCCACAAAGCCATCAAAGTAGAGCGCGAAGATGTGGTTTTTCTCTATCTCATCGAGATGGACTCACAGGTCTGCTCCTCACAGATACTATTTATGCTCAGTAACTGTGTTTTTTTTCTCTCCTTCATTCTATAAAGAGGTTTTGATGCTTTGTTTTGATGTCATTATCTTCTGTTTGCAGTTGCCTGGTAAGCTGAATGAACTGGACAACAATGGTGACCTGGCATTAGACCTGGCACTGTCTCGTAAATTGGAAAGTATTGCCACTACTCTGGTTAACAACAAAGCCGATGTGGATATGGTCGATCAGAGTGGCTGGAGTCTCCTGCACAAGGCCATCCAAAGAGGTGAGAACGAGGTTTTTTTTTGTTTTGTTTGTTTTGTTTTTTTTACTGGACTTTTGTAACATTTTTTTAAAACTCTGACCGAAATATGATTTGACAGTTTTGTTTTGGACCCCAGTTGTACAAGAAACACAGAAATGCAGCTTGGCTGCCAAATTGTTTATTTCTAAATAAAGCTGCCATGATTCCTTCTGAATTAAACAATTCAAAAAAATACTTTAAGTGAAATAACACATTTTATATAAGCTATAAGTTAATGCATGAAGCATTTTTTTTCATGACTGTTAATCTTTCTTCATCTTCTTGCAGGTGATGAATTTGCCTCCATCTTCCTGATTCGACACTCAGCTCAGGTGAATGCAGCCACAGTGGGAGCGGTGGAAACCCCACTTCACCTGGTCTGTTCTTTCAGCCCCAAGAAACACTCTACAGAGGTGATGAGCGGCATGGCACGAATCGCAGAAGCCCTGCTCAAGACCGGAGCCAACCCCAACATGCAGAACAGCAAGGGCAGGTAGGTCACAGTGTCATGGTTTATGAACTTGATTAGACTCCAAAGGAGACCAGTTACTGTGCAAAGTATGACGGAGCTTCTGCTTTGTCTTTTGTTGTTTTCAGAACTCCACTACATGAAGCTGTGGCATCAGGGAATGAGCCAGTGTTCAACCAGCTACTACAGTGCAAACAGTGAGTAATACTTTGCCTTTAAGTGGAATTATTAAGTTTTTGACATGGAAAGTCCCAGCCACAACATGATTAGTGTTCAATACTTTAATCAAGAAATGACTATAACCAGGTAAATGACTAAAACTAATAACATAAGATTTCTTATTATGTACTTTTGAATGTTTTTCTTTCTTTTTTATGCAATGCTAAAAATAGAAGAGTAGCCAAATGTAACCCACTGTTATGAACAGTTATTTTTTATAAAACACCAGTGCATGCATTACAGCTTGTGAATTTAGAAATTTTTTTTAAAACATTTCTCATCAACAAAACCCTATTTGAAGGCTCATATAGTTAAGAAAATGTGACCCTGGTCATGATTTAACATAAAGATAATCCTGTGTGGAACCTAATGTATTCTGTTCATCTTTATAGACTCGATCTGGAACTCAAGGACCACGAGGGCAGCACAGCTCTGTGGCTGGCCCTGCAGTACATCACCCTGTCTTCAGACCCCTCAGTAAACCCATTCGAGGATGATGCACCAGTAGTGAACGGCACCTCGTTTGATGAGAATAGCTTTGCAGCCCAGCTCATTCAGAGAGGAAGCAACCCTGATGCACCTGACACTAACACAGGTGCTGCTTCATAACCTCACTTAACAGTAATTTTTCCCAACTTAAATGATGCTTGAGCCTTTAAACACATTTTAGTCTTCATCCCCCTGTGTTTCATCTCTTGTAGAAAACTGTCTCATGCAGAGAGCAGCTCGGGCAGGCAATGAGGCAGCTGCTCTTTTCCTAGCAACACACGGAGCAAAGGTCAACCATGTCAACAAATGGGTGTGTATGAACGTCCAACAAATATTAGTAAAAATTCTGGTAATTAAACCTGATGTGCAATTAAATGTCCCACAGTGTATCTAGGTCAATAACTTTAATTTGTCAAAAAGGAAAAAAAAACATCCTACCAAAATTTATTGTGACCAAGTTTGGCAGAGTAAGACCTTACAGATAGCTGGAGAAACTGACAAATGCAGCTTTGTTCTCATTAGCACATTTCATTCATGGATATGGAAAGCACAATTTAAAATATACAGTACTCTACCAATGTCACTGAAGACTCTTGATTATAGAGAACTCTTAGTTTGTTTGACACATCAAAGGTTTGGCACTGTTACACCAGTTATATACCATGAAACATACAGTGAAATTGAGTCTTTTATTTTTACATCTGCAGATCTAAAATTCTTATGTATTACTGACAAAGCTGTTATGCCTTATCCTTCTGTCAGGGTGAGAGCCCTCTTCATACAGCATGTCACTTTGGCCTGGCGAATCTGACAGCAGAGCTGCTGCAGCAAGGAGCCAACCCCAACCTGCAGACCCAGAAGGCTCTGCCTGATGACACCCATGGTGTGGCCATGCAGACCCCTCTTCACCTGGCCATTGCTCACAACCACCCAGATGTGGTTTCTGTCATACTTGAGCAAAAAGGTCAGTAAAAGTAAATGTTATGTGAGTTTGAAAAGTGTAACAACTGCAACAAAACTGTAAACATGACTGGTGAGATTTCTGCTCAACCTCACCACATGTTATCAGTAATGGCTTTATATGTACTAAAAGGGTAAATTATTTATTCACTCATGACTCTATTGCAGCGAATGCCCTCCATGCCACCAACAACTTCCAGATCATTCCAGACTTCAGTCTCAAAGATTCCATGGACCAGACAGTGCTGGGCTTGGCTCTCTGGACAGGTACACAGTACAAAACATGCACTTGAAAGCTGTAGTACCATTAAAGCTTAATTATAGTGATTATCTTTGTAGTGTCTGACCTTGTTAAGAGACTGTATGGTAATCTGTTAGTATGTTATCTCACATGCACAATCTGTCTCTGTTAGGTATGCACACTATAGCAGCTCAGCTGCTGGGCTCAGGGGCTTCTATCAATGACACAATGTCCAATGGACAAACCCTGCTTCACATGGCCATCCAAAGACAAGACAGCAAGAGTGCCCTCTTCCTTCTAGAGCATCAGGCAGACATTAATGTTAGGTAACATCTGCTTTACGCTGCACTTTTAAAGCATTTGTTATTATTTTCAGTTACATTTTATGTCTTTCATTTGTTAGCTGATGGTAGAGAAATGACAGCAAATGAGGGGCAGACAAGTA
>JAPZDZ010000006.1:4084824-4095029 GCA_029783805.1 Acanthurus tennentii | reverse complement strand
TGTAGTATAATTAGTAAAAGTCAAAGAACTCACACTTTTCAACTGTAAACCTGCTCATTGTTGTTATTCTCTCACCACTAGAGCAAACCATCAGGAAAGGAGAAAAAGGCAAAGGAGGTAGGCTCTCCCCCCTTCACTCCTTCAGAGGTGTCATTCCCTACGAGCACTGGTGAGGGGGAGAAAAGAAAGCTGGTTACCCAAGACACCCTGGAATCCCCCACCCTTAGCCAGACGCCTTCTGTGTCCAGTGAAGACCCCCTTTCTCCTGTGGTGCGACGTAAGTACTGGCATTACCTCCACCAGTTTGATTTTATCTCTTGTTTTTATTTTCTGGTCTGCCTGCATGTGACACAAAAGGCACATACTGTGCTTGGGTCGCGGTGTTGACCGCACACAAGCTGTCGGGCCGGTACGGGGCGAGTTGGCGCCGGCTCTGAGGGGGGGGCCGGGTTGCGAGGGCCCGTCCAACGCTGCTTGCAGCTTTAATTATTTTCTTGTCATTAGCTATCAACATTTATGTTTTTCGTTCTTTTTCCATTTTCAGCTTCAGAGTCTGGACCAGGCACAGTGAACTCCCCAGAGTCTGATGTTGTCAAGCAGAAAGATGAGAGGCTGCCCCAAGTTCCCCTTCAGGAGCATGTGTTTTCAGAGTGCTCCAGAGAGAGGATCCTGGGACTGCTAGCGGCCATGTTGCCACCAGCCAAACCAGTATGTGAAACCAAGGAGCATAGAGATTCTGTACAATGCTAAAGGAAAAAATGTATAATGGAGTATTCTTATTCACTTTCTTTCTTAGAAAGTAATACACCATGATCTGTCAACTCTTTGTCAAGTTAAAACACTGCAAAATGTTAAACCCACCATGTACTCATGTTCCTCAGTTGTTCACTAGTCACAATGTTGCATCAGCTTTAATATGTTCAAAATGTATCTACGTTAAAAACACTTACATCATCTGTCTTGTATTCTCAGGGCAGCACTCTGTCTCTGCCCAGTCTGAGCTCCATCCTGCCGCAGCTTTTCAGAGCAGTCATTTCCAATGCTGGCTCTCTCAATGAAACCTTCCATCTCACTCTGGGGCTGCTGGGTCAGCTGCTGCTCCGCATCCCTCCAATAGAGGCCGACACTGCCGTCACAGAGGCCCTGGCTGACAAATATGAGCTGCTTTCACAAGGAGAGGCAGCCAGTTCAGACACCCAAGGCTGGAAGACCACCCAGCTGCTTTTCAGCCTGGGGGCTGTCTGTTTAGACAGGTAAAAGAAGGACAACCTGATGATACTAGGGAGAATTTTTTTATTTTTGCACTTTACTTGCTAACACAGCTGCAGATATCAATACAGCAAGTCTCTACTTGTTGGCATCTACATGGATTTTAGCCAATTCAAAACAACCATGCAAAAATTCGCCTACCCTGATGAAACAAATCATGTGCTTATATTTTCATGTATGCTCTGTTTACCTTTTATTTTACAAAATGAATCTAAATAATATAAATCTTGTCATTATCACCGCCGTCAAGCAAACCATGAGTTTTAACTTGATACAATCACACATAGAGCTAGAAGTGTGATCTTTGGCTGCATGTAAAGCCATGACATTGGATATCTGTATAAATTATGTTTACAGTATTTATTAATACTAACATGTAAGTAAAATGGTTCCTTTCACACCGCAGTGTAAGATACTGGTGTTATCTTTCAATCAGATTATGCATATAGTTTTGTAATATGTGTTACTGTTATTTAAGATGTGAATAGTCTCTTCTTTTCCTGTGCTTTGCAGTCGGATTGGTCTGGATTGGGCTTGCACAGTAGCAGATATCTTACACAGTCTGAATGCTTGTCCTGAGTGGAGCACAGTCATCGCTGCATTCACTGATCACTGTATTCATCAGCTGCCACAAACCCTCAAACGCACCAACCTCTTCACCTTGCTGGTGCTGGTGGGGTTCCCTGAGGTGGGTGGAATACATACCAATGTAAACAGCTTCACATTGTGCTCCTTGACTTTCTAAGCTCAGTCGTGACTCCTCTGTGTGTCTGTCAGGTGCTCTGTGTAGGCACCCAGACGGTGTTTATCGACAACGCCAATGAACAGCACAACATGATCTTACTCAAACACTTCACAGAAAAGAACCATGCAGCAGTGGTGGATGTTAAGACACGCAAGAGGAAAACAGGTTTGTTCAGCTGCAACACGACCAACAGCTTTGCCTGTGTTTTGAAATAAACGTGGAATTAACCCTCTGTGTGCCTTCACTTCTTTTCAGTAAAGGACTACCAACTCATCCAGTCTCAGGATTCAACCACAACAGGATTCCCAGGGGAGTCAGAGGGCCGGGACTGCCCAAAGACCCTGCTCAGCCGCTACCTGAGCAATTTTACATCTATTATCAGCCACCTTCTGCAGAGCAGCCAGGACAATGGTTCTCCTGATGCTGTGGAGGCTTCCTGGGTTCTTTCATTGGCACTTAAAGGCCTCTACAATACACTAAAGGTACCTGCCATGGTCTATTAATCTGCAGTGGTAGAGTGCTTATTTTTAATCATCACACCTAATTTGAAACATGGTTAGAATATCTGGAACAAGGCTGGGAACAACTGTCTCAGACAATATGAAATTATTCCAGAGGTGGTTTCATTCTGTTTTGTCTTCTTGTGTAGAAACATGGAGTAGAACAAGCTCAGCAGGACATCCAGCAGTCAGGACTGACCCAGCTGCTGGTGAGGAAATGCAGCAAAGGGACAGGCTTCAGCAAGCTGTGGCTTCTGAGGGATCTAGAGATTCTGTCCATCATGCTCTACTCATCCAAGAGGGAGATCCATTCCATGGCTCAGGACCCAGAGCGTGACCAGAAAGAGCAGGACAAGGAGCACGACTCCGACCACTCCAGCTGCTGCACTGATGACACCGATGTAAACAAGGCAGACCCCTTAGAGGGTCTTGATGAGGAGACAAAGATTTGCTTCCAGGTGATGAGAGATACTTTTCATAATGCAGGCAGCAAAACAAAGTTCAATATAATCATCTGAAAACCCCCCCCCCTTTTTTGTTTTCATGCAGATAACCCACGATGCCTTAAACGCCCCTCTGCCCATCCTGCGAGCCTTGTATGAGCTGCAGATGAAGAGAACAGATTCCTTCTTCTTGGAGGTGCAGAAGAGGTCGGCATCAGCTTTTGTATCGCTTATTTATTTTTTATTATATTTCCTTTCAATTTTCACCATAGAAGAAGTCATTTTACAATATCAACGCTAAGCTCTGTGTTGTCTTCTTTTCAGATTTGACGGAGAAGAGATAAAAACAGATGAGACAATCCGTACGCTGGCTCAGAAGTGGCAACCGACCAGGCGTCCTCGCTCTGAGGAGAGGAACACCAAGGCCGTGGACACTGATATGATTGTGGTGTCTTGTGTGGTGAGTTTGAGCAGTATTAAGAAATGCATGCGTGATATATCACCAGTTTTATCGCTGGCTATGACTAGAAGATTTAAGATGGCTTTGAGAAAAAGTTTAAGGGTGATGTTTCTCATATGTCAGTATTCTGATATGTCCCCATCATTGATCTCCTCCCACAGTCCAAACCCAGTCACTGTGAAAAGGCCACAGAGGAGATCAACGTAGTGGCCCAGAAGCTCATCACAAATTCCGAGAGCGACTTACAGCTCAGCTACGCCAAACAGAGGCGCACCAAAAGTTCAGCTCTCTTGCACAAGGAACTGGATGTGCGCAGCAATCGGGCAGTTCGTCAATACCTAGTGAAGGTCAACCAAGCCATCGCCACCCTGTACGCACGGCATGTGCTGGCCTCGCTGCTGGCCGACTGGCCTGCAGAGGCAGCGTTGAGCGAAGAGGCACTGGAACTGAATGGTGCCTCACACATGGCCTACATCCTGGACATGTTAATGCAGCTGGAGGAGAAGCCGCTCTGGGAGAAGGTGGGCAGAAGGGAGGAGAACATGGTGTTTTTGTATTCTGTTTAATTATGCTTTCCACATTTTGATACATATGGATGTTTTAAGGGTTAATGTGATTGTGTTATTCTATCACTGATCAGATTCTCCAGAGAGTACTGAAAGGTTGCAGCCATAGTATGCTGTGCAGTCTGTCCCTCACCGCATGCCAGTTTATGGAGGAGCCAGGTATGGCCGTGCAGGTCAGAGAGTCCAAACACCCATATGACAACAACACCAACTTTGAGGTCAGTACGCCATCTTTTTTTTCCTTTGAATCATCAAATACTTAATTAACAGACAAAACTGTCGTAAAGACGCTTATTATTTCCTCACCTGTTGTTCCATCATTCCAGTTTGAACTTTTGAGCTAGTCCCAAAATTCATGTTGTCTAACTAAAGAAGATTCTTCAGTAGAAAATTATTAGCAGAGGTCTTAACTTGAGGTCCTTACATATGTACCTGTGTTTTGTCCCTTTACTGTAATATACGTGAATATGTATACATTTTTTTTCAGTTTGAGACTCAATTAAAGCCTATTCTGTCTGTCTTTACCCCCTTAAGGACAAAGTGCACATTCCAGGGGCCATCTACCTGTCAGTAAAGTTTGACACCCGCTGCTACACAGAGGAAGGCTGTGATGAGCTCATCATGTCCAGCAGCAGTGATTTTCTCCAGGACGTCCACAACTTCAGCGGCTCTCCTCAGAAATGGTCCGATTTTGAGATTCCAGGTGAGGAATATTTTTAAAAGCCTTTTAGTTCTTTTATGATCTCTATGTGTATTTGTTCTAATTTGACATGGATGTACTGTATTGTGTTGTGGCTGTATTATATTTCAGTCATGTTTTTCAACATGTGTCTTGTGTGTGTGCTTTCCTCTCAGGTGACACACTGTACTACAGATTTATGTCAGACATGAGCAACACAGAGTGGGGTTACAAGTTTACAGTCACAGGAGGCCACAGAGGACGATTCCAGACAGGTAATTTACGTTAGATCAGAGAAACATACATTTTGCATTTGTAAAATAGCTTCTTTTGGTAAAGATCACCTCTGTGAACTGCTCAGTAAAACACAGACTAACCTTGGGATTAATCCTTGTTTTGCATTTTGTTGTTTTGCAAATGCATTTATTCTGCATTTGTCTCTAATTAGGTTTTGAGATTCTGAAACAAATGTTAGCTGATGACCAAGTGCTCAGTCACCTGCCATTGGCTGACATCTGGGAGTGGCAGGTGGGCGTGGCCTGTCGCCAAACTGGGAACCAACGACTTAAAGCCATTCACTTGCTGCTCCGCCTTCTGCAGTGCAAATCCCAGACGTAAGAGTTTGGCCTTGATCACATATTTCTGTGTCTTTCCCTCTGATTCTCTCTTTTGCCTTGTTCTACACACTTTTTCACTATTCAGTGAATTTCTTACAAATTTTAGGTTTGTATTGTCGTGTATAGACACCTCGTATAAAATGCTCATACATTCTTCTGGGCATACGTCCCACCTGGACCAAATTAATGCTAATTCGGGTAAGCTTCCCCCGTGCACGATTAGACCGTAGCAGAGTAATTCCCCCTAAGGTGCAGAATTGCCACTCTACACATGGTTTGCATAAATCCCTCTTGTCACCACTAAGGAAATGAGGTAAAGGATGTGTTTGAGAATTTGCATATGTGCAGACTAACTCAGCCCATGTGGGCTCACAATGACATCATCACACAATTTATTGAAGGTAGAGCTGGTGCAGACAGCAGCAAAACATGTTGCTAAAGCTGAAATCAAGGCATTGAGATTTCCTTAAACCAATTTTTTTTGTCCCTTTCCTAAATTGATTCAAGCTGCAGATTGTGTTTTCAGTTCTCTCAACACTGTTATCTTTATCTTCCGCCCACCATTTGCAGTTCATGTCAGAATTAAAAAAACACTGATTGGATGTTTCTTACCAGAATCGCCCTTGAAAATTGTATTTAACATCCTCTTAAAAGTTTTTAGGTACACAAGCCTGCACCTTCAAGGTATTATCAAAAAAACATATTTTTTCTAAACCAGGTCAGTTTAATGTTGATTCAGGCTTAAGAAGTGCTTTAACTGTAAGCCATGTGGCATTGTCTATATGAAAATGAATCTGACTTTTGAGCAGTATACAATACAATAAAACAGAAGTAATATGTTGGTAATAGACACATAACAGACTCAGCATTCATTACATCACACAAACATTCTTTTCATTTTTCTTTCTCTCTGTCAGGTCTATCTAGTCACAATGAATGATCTTCCCACACATCGGTTTGAACAATCAGTTTTTGCTCCATATTTGGCTATTTGCTGTTACAAAATGAGCTATTGTGTCATGATAAAGGCACGGATTCACTGAAGTGGCTCTTGTCTTTTTTTTTCAGCCACAGTTTTGGTTTTCTCAGAATGCAGTTGGCCATTGTCCTGCTCTGTCTGTGTGCGTGTTTGTTCTTCTAACCATCGATTTGTTTGCGCTTTAGAGCCTGTGAGCTGACTCTGCTGCGACCTCTGTGGCAGCTCTTTATGTCAATGGAAAACAGCCTGAGCCAGGATCCCACCAGTGTCACAGTGCTGCTGCCTCTTCACAGAGCCCTCACTGAACTCTTCTTCATCGCAGAGGCCCGTGCCATTGTGAGTGACACACATACACACACAAATACAGTCATAGATGCAAGATCCAAAAAAAAGATCACATCTAGTCTTTTATAGTTGTTGCTGTTAAGCTGTAGGTGTGGTGTTTTATGTATTTGTTCAGTCGTGTTGGTTGTCTAGCTGGGATGACAGAATTGTGGACTTTGTAGATTACATGTAGAATAGCTTCAACAAGGCTGACTGTGTAGGAACCTTTTTTAAGTCTGCCTTTTTTCTTTTTGTTTGATAACATATTTAGTTCAAGGTCATTTGAACGCGAAGATGAGTAAAATTAACTTAATTAATATTTTATTTCCTACCCCGATCTTTCCACCCTCTCTCTCTTTATATCTGTCTGTCTGTGTGATGAGCATGTTTTTCCTCCACCCACCTGTTCTCTGCTGGGCTTGGGGCCAAAGCCCGGCCCTGCCATCTGCCAGACAGCACCGTGCCACACTGGCTCCCTGCAGACTGCTTGAGAGAGGAAGAGATGCTATCCATTTTGTGATGCATGCGGGCTCTCTCTCACTTCTTCTCTCTCCCAACTCTCTTAAATTATTGATTAAGAGAAATCTCGGGGTTATGAGCACGCCATCAGCCAGGAGTTTCCCATCTGTAGGTGCAATTGAACCAGACAGCCCCAGATAAGAGCTACCTCTCCTGTTCCCTTCAGGTCCGGTTGGTGAGCCCTGAGGCTGCTGATCTGACAATAAAATTACATCAGTTGACTTGTCATTCAGGACAGATTCGATGCTCCCATCTGCACCGACAGAATGTTGTTCTTTCCAGGGGAGGGAGAATGAGATGCTCAAGTCAAGCAGTAGGATCAACAAACACCAGGGGGCAGTAGCAGTACTCATCAGTCTTGCCTGGGATTCCCTTCAAAGACACCCCAGAGTTGTGCTAGCAATGATAAACACATGGGTGTGTGACACGCACCTCCATCCAGCAGAGCATCATCATAGAGTGTGACCCCTCTTTTATCACCACAGCACAAGTGTGTGTGCTGCAGTGGATTGTCACCTCTAACTCTTTTTTTCGCCATTTGAGGTGATATGAGGTGAAGGGCTTCTTAGAGGAAAATGAGAGATCTTTTGATAGAATTGTTTGTGGTGAGGAGTGTTTCACCTGAGTGCACACACAGCAGTTATTTGACATGCAGACATCTTCACTTCCCCAGTCTAAGTTTTGCCAGCAATCACCAGAGAGGACATTGTAATATTTTATTTGTTTAAAACAAACACACACATACCTCCCTCCTCTTGTGTCAGCCGTCACAGTGACTGCTGGTTGGTGCTGGTTTTGGAAGTATCAGAAGAGATTTTTAAGAGTGGCTGTCAGTTAAACCTGAATAAAGCCAGTGAATGTGATGTTAAACTGGGTTACACAGATGAGAACTCGGCTGTGCATCATCCATATTGGATTCAAGTGAAACTGGATATGCTGCTGCGCTGCTGCTCCAAAACATTTCTTAGGCTTATATAAAAGAGGGGAAAGGTCACTATTTAATGTGAAATGGATATAAATATTGGAAAAGCTTAATTGGCTGTAAGGATCAGCGCTGTACCTCAAACACACTGCACCATCTGTCACCACGCTCCTAAAAAGTAAGGATTATTGTAGACGAAGGTGTAGGCTCTCAAGTCATGTTGACATATGAGCTTAACAGCCATGATGACATAGAGCCGACTTCGACAGCTCAATGTTGACTCTGCTGTAAAATCATGGGAAGCATATGACGAACGGCCACATCATAGACTCATTTTAGCCATATTAGGTCTGAATCTAGAACCAGATTATTTTTAAAGGTTTAACCGCCAGCGCCGTTCACATTCCACAATCAGTTCTCGTTCTTTTTACTCACACTGAGTTCACAGCCAGGTCCACTGAGATTCAGTGAACTCTCCACCCCAGGAAGTGAAAGTTATATTTAGGAATCAAACAGTTTGTCATGCACTACTGACTGTACAAATCGTCCTAGGATGTTCTCTCGGCATAAACATTCAGGATGCTACGAGATGAATGGCGGGCTTGGGCTCTGGATTGTGTCTCCAGCACTGTAAAAACTCTACTCGGCCAGTCTCAGCTCATTTAGCTGCTATTAAGTCTTATCTGTGTTTCCCAACTCCTCGTGCTTACGTAACGAGCGGTTTGTCTCCCCCATACAGCTTTAGTAGAAGCCCTCTTTAGTTTGTTTATAATTTTGAATGACTATTCCAACATTCCATCGTTCAGTTTGATGCTGAGATGGAGATGAAGAGTTGTCAGGAAACCAGGCGTCATTTATAACTGAATTCATGCCTTATGTAACCTTTTAGGGTAGTCTGTTTCTGGAAGTTCCTCTTCTTCATGACAGTTATCTGGCTCATGAGGTTATCTGTGTTTCTTCGCAAGCTGCTTCTGGAAATGTGGCAGAAGACACCGTTCTTACCAGCCTTTGATGTGTTTTCCAGGCACAGGGCATCCTCCAGGAGTACTTGTTAGCCATGACCACTGACGAGCAGCTTCTCAGCCACACTGCAACGGTAAGACTTCCCTTTTTTTTTTTTTTTGTTTTTGCATAATAACCATTGATAACTTTGTACATCTCTGCCTATCCATATTCAAAGTCTTGCCTTCAGTCATGCTCTTTTGGGTCATCTTTGATGTTTTCACTTGTGAATTACATCTCTGCCTTTCTAAATTCAAAGTCTTGCCTTCTGCCAGGCTCTCTCAGGTCATCTTTGATGTTTTTTCAGTAGTGAATTGCTGCCTGACTTGGCTGATAGCAGTCCGAAGAAGTTGTCCGTGCACCCTCAAGTGTGGTTGTATAATGAAACTCTCTTAAACGAGCAGTCCTGCTGATTGAACAGTCTTCAACTGCTGTTAGTCAGCAGCTCGCCAGTCTCTTTTTTTTTTAGTGAATCATCAAGCTGTTGACACCCAGCAGATCCCCCCCCCCCTTCTGTTTTTGAATATACGTGGGTCTCACTCAGAACTAATGTATTTGGTAATTACAGTTGATTAGCATTCGTGGCAGACCGAGGCACAGCCTCCTCTTTTCTGTGGACCCCGCAAATACAGCAGAGTAACCTGAGGGCAGTTAGAGCAGCAGAGGATGCGAGGTGGTGAAAAAAACATTGTGGGTGGTTTTGTTGAGCAGTTACTTAATACCTGCCAGCTCGAAAAAACACAACCATAGGTAACTCAGCAGCAGTCATAACTATTATGATAACACTGATACAAATTCTAAGATAAATGTGGCAGAGGGTTACTTATGAGGGGCTGGAAAAAATGTTGCTATCCAAAACAAAACTGTTTCTCTTACTGATGACTACATTTCCTCCAAGTTCTCTCAAAGGCTTTATCTCTTAAAAAAGCCTGTTATTTTCTCATGAGTTTATTATACAACCATACAAGCTGGACAGTGTTCAGAGAATCATTTTCACTCCACTTCACACTGGCTTTTATTCATGCTCTTGTTAACTCAACTTAACACGGATAACTGTGTAATATACCTGTGTTTCCAGTATGGCATTTACAAAGGAGTTGCCCATGAAACCATTTAAGCAAGCGAACTGCCAAATCAGCAAGTACTGCTGTGTGTCACAGTGTTATCTGAAGCTGCATTG
>JAPZDZ010000006.1:4027177-4040895 GCA_029783805.1 Acanthurus tennentii | reverse complement strand
GTGTGGGTGCACTAAGAATGTTTGTGACGTTGCAGCTTGTGGTGCTTTATGATTGTGTCCTGCACACACACAATCCTGTTTTCAGAAGCACAGAGCATTAAATTTTAGGAAGTTCCAGCAACAGGGCACACTGTCCTTATGAGCAATCGAGTTTTTTCAACAATTTTTTTGTGTATGTGTGTGAGTGGGTGGGTGTTTGGGTGGTGGAAGGGGAAGCTAAACAGAATTTTTTTAAAAAGGAACTGGTGCACAGGTGTCACAGAAGGTGTCAATTTATTTATTCCTCTTCTTGTTTAACATTAAAGTGAATTTTATCCTTTATAATCTCACAGGTGACACTGTCAAAGCTTATGTTCCTCAGAGAACTACTAAGAATATTAGTGTACAACTTTATATAAGGGGCATTACTAATTAAATCAATTTGAATTCATCTCTATTTTGGCCTGAGAGCCTTTGAAGTTAGTTTTGGTTGTGTCTCTTGACACTCCCTCCTAGAGAGAAGCCTTCCATTGCGCAACATATTCAGGTTAAACAACCTAGCAGTACATGTCATTGCACCATCATGATACAGTAGCCATTGTTAATGTACTAACATCAGAATTTGATACTAAAACACAGCAATGTCAGAGGTGATCTGCCCAACATTCATTCTGCACGCAAGCTCCACTGAGCTTCTTTTTATCTTGCTAACATTAAAGTTCATTTAACTATTTTATTGATATGATTAGTCAGCATGTGAGCTTGTTTTCCAAAACTGGAAATGCAATAACTCTGTGGCACATGAAAGGTGCTTTGTTTTTGCCGCTGCTGCAATCTCAAGAGTGTCTGACGTTTGCTGCTTGTGATCATTAGGTGATTCCACTGCTGGTAAATTACTGAGTGTTTCTGAGCTTTCCTCACTCTGTTTTCTGCCACAAATTATGATTACAACTTCCTCTGGTGAGAGCTCACTCATTGTTGTTTCTCTTCCTGTTCTGCAACTTGACATAAAAGCAGCCTGACTTGAGCTGTCTTGCGTTTGAAATGTAAGAGACGTTCTGCCGTTTCCTGCTCTGCCTCATTCAGGCGACTGCACATTACACTCATCTGTGAGTCGGCTCCCCTTAATCTGTCACTTGTTGTGAATATTGTCCAGTTGAGAGTTTAATAGTGACAACAGTGTTGGAGTTGTGTGGGCTGAAAATGGAGAGGTAGAGAAGTAATTTGAAGTCTTAGGGGTGTTGAGTCACTTCCCTCTTCTAGTGGGCTCTGTGTGTGCCTGCCTAGCCGCCTTCAAAGGAACTGTGATCCTGTTCGAGCTTGTCACTTGTCTTGCCTCCTTTCCTCCCACCTCTGCATCTGTCATTCAGCATCATGCCCTTATGGTGAGATGCTGTTGAGTCACCAGACTCAAACGCACTTTCCCTGCTGTTTTCTGCCTCGGTGCTCTGCTCCAAACACAGTCCGGTCCACTGAGGAGATGTTTACTCAGAAGTGTTTGTGTCTTAAGGAGACGTCTGTGTGTACACAGAGCATATGCTGTACAGTATATGTCTGCAAGGCATATCATAAAGAAGACAGGAGGTAAATAGTCATTCAGAGAGACATGAGCTGTATGTACAGTGTAATGAGCTGCAACTCATGGAACTTATTTGAATCAGGAATCTAGTAGGAAAAAACTAGAAAATCACTTTGCCCTGATGGATAAACCTGTTCTTAAACAAATAACAATGAAGACGCTTTGGAGTCAAGTCGGAGTAAAAAAGGAAGTCATTAAATTACTTTGCTTTTGAATTATTACATTACATAATGAGTTCTTGAACTAAAGATCTCACTTTTTTCAGTCTAGTTTTATATCCAAATTCTTTTATTTTTTCTAATTGGGATGGGATTTTGACATTAAGTCCAATCACACATTTTTTTACACCATGTTAGCACAACTGATGTTAAAACCCCCTAAAATATCATAACTTGACTATACTGACTTGTATCAGACATATAACAGTTCATAAATAGAAATGTGTTTTCACTTTCCTCCACTGAAAGGGGAGATGTCTGAGCACTTAACTAAAATCTTTAATTCAAAAGTACCTCAGACAAGCTAGATGTGGTCAGTTGCAAATTCAAAAATCAGTCACAGGCAAAGAAATGCAAAACTTCCAGCTCACCAAGACGAGTCAGTTCAAAAAGTAGCAAAACCACTAGCACTGTGTCAACTACTGCCAGTTACAAGCCGAAAAGCTAAGAAACAGCATGAATAATGTAAGCTAACTACTTTTACCATTTTGATTAGTCTGACAGTCCCTAATTTCTGTGAACAACAGACTCCTCATCTGAGTCCCACACATGTTTAAGCTTTAAGAGTTTCAAACATGAAGTTGTAGCTGAAATTTTCTAATGCTTCATCTTGCTAGCATCATGATGTCGTCGGTCTTCCACCGGTTAACCTAACACGCAGCAATGGTTGGCGAAGCGTGAGGACTGATACCCAAATTTTTTAATAAGAAATTAATTAAAGTTTAAATGATGTCTTGACATAAACTTTAAATAAAATGATAGTGTGAAGGCTAATTTGTGACTTTAAGATAATAAATGTCTGACAAAAATAGCTTGAGGAGAATTTATAATTAAATTACCAAGTAATTCCACTTCATAAGTCGACATGCAGTACATTCAAATACCAGAACTGTTGTTTCTTTAACGGCTGTATTCTACTAACCCTGGATTGGATGTGATGGATAAGCTTGTAGTTTAAAAAGTCCCTTGCCATTTTGCTACTTTTGCAACATCTGTTGAGTTGCATTCAGGTATACAATATGCTGCTGGGCAGAAGCATGGACTCATTTTGAATAAATAAGCTATGTGGCATCAGATCAGTTCAGAAAGACTTGTGTATTCAGTGATACCCAAACATTTCAGGCAGTAACAAAGGCATTTCTAGTAACAGTATGAGTATCTGAACAACCCTTATTTAGGAATAAAGGTGATATTCTGTTTTTTTTTATGGCCATGTTTTCAGTGAGATTTGTTTGTCAGTTCTTCCGCTTGTGTAGAGAATTATGGGAGAAAAATATTTGCTTGATTTTTATTAACTTTTTGGAAAGATGTAGCATGGACAAAGGGAGAATACATTAAATTTTGAGCCAACTCTGAATCACAGGGTAGATGCGAAAAAGGATTTATTTACCTTTGTAAACAATATGAGAAAGGACATTGGACCAAGGCAGAATAAATGCAACACATCTTCAGTTCAGTAGTAAAAAATAACAATTGTAGAGATCTGATGAGATCACAGTCCACATTCACACCAGAGTTTATGGAGTGTTCAGGGACAGTGTTTCATGGGAGAAC
Organism: Acanthurus tennentii; assembly: GCA_029783805.1. Lineage (NCBI taxonomy): Eukaryota > Metazoa > Chordata > Actinopteri > Acanthuriformes > Acanthuridae > Acanthurus > Acanthurus tennentii. The sequence goes on along the minus strand of JAPZDZ010000006.1, from coordinate 4,037,565 downwards.
CGGTACAATCGTAACAAGACTCTTTTCTTAAATTTAGCCTTGTAATAAAATGTGTGTGCTTTTAAAAACACACAAATAATACAGCTAATAATATTTCTACTTACACCCAAATTTAAATTTTCTACTATAACCTCCAGCAGACACATAGAAGAAAAATATTTCAACTTTAAGTTTTACGAGAACAAGCAAATATAACGACCTTAAGGTTTGCACTTAATGATTTATGTATCATAAAAGAGTAGATTATTGGCCTTGGCAGAGGTCTGAGCTCTCCAAGTGCCCTTCTAGTTGTTATTGTCAACAAATCCCAAAAAAGACCAAAAGGAAAAATGTGTTAGTCCGTCTCTCAGTACTTTCCAACTTTCCTACACTCTGTGGCACTCAGCCTCTGGCCCATTTGTTCCTACTAAAGATGTACCGCCTTAAAAAAGCAGGTTATAAATGTATACTTTAATTTTTTTAAGGGTTTTATTATGTCATAAATCAGCTGGGAACCGTAGTTCTAAGCAAACGTTACTCAACAGGAGTAAATGGCGTGCTTATTTGGGGCTATTTTCAGCTGTAGATTCGGCGCTTTAGTGAGAATTTACAGTTGCAAGACAGTGTATGTGGTTTTAACTTATAATAAGCCACAGTGCTCAGGCTCATTGTAATTACGGGGCATGTCACCAAGTGCAACCATGTGGCTCACCGATGGGCTTTTAACAATTTTTGGAAAACACTTGAGCTCCATGGACAAAGACAAACAAGATAAATATAATATAAGAGGCTTTGGATACACAGACAGCACTTGTTAATGGAAATAGGACATTATTGTTTTTGGTCTTTTCATGTACAAAACAAAGAAGATCCATTTTTCCTTTTTAATATCATTTTGGTACTTATCAGAGTGACATTTACTTCAAATGTCAGTGGTTGCCTGTTGCTGCAGTGATCAGATCAGTAAAGTTTTATTTGACCAGGCATTTGATTGGACAAAAGTGTCGCTCTGGTTTCTAAACCTAGAATAAACCCTATAAATAGCACGGTGGCAACACAGATATTTCAGTCTGCCGTTATGGGGATTGCTGACTATATTTTCACAGCTTTCGGCTTCTCCAATTGGCTACTGGGTGGCGGGGTGCCATCCCTCTTGCTAGCAAGTTAGGATGTCCAAAAAAAAAGGTTCCTCACACAGCTGTGACCTTAAAGAGGAAGCTTCAAGCACTGACGAGATATCAGCTCCATGCTAATCACCTCATGCATGTCCTGCTCAGTTGACAGGCCCTTTTCCTTTTCCTCTTTAACTTGCCAGTAGAACTCATCATACAGTGAGCGGTAAAATGTGTAGCACTTACTTGATGATGACTTCTTGATGTGTTTCAGAATGTTAATTTAAACCGATATCCAATGTGCAACAAGCAGCATAAACAAAAGCACAAACACTGTTATCTATTTTCACTGATCATCAGCAGTTTTTTCTCCTTTTGCGCCTCAGACATTCTATGTTATGCAAATGTTTGTGGGGCAAATGGTTCTTGTCATGATACTGACCTGAATGTGTTGATTTCTAGACTAAATGGTAAAGAACAGGCTGTTCAGTAAGATCCAGTTTGTGTCTGTGTGGTAGATGTACTGGTCATAGATACTCTCACAGGGCAAATATGCTGCAGTTTAATTTCAGCATGTGCTGTCCTGTGCAACATCCTGAGGGAAAATCCAGTCTCTTTTTCCCTGACCACAGCCTGGTGACGGCAAAAGGGTTCCAGCCAATAGGCAGCAGCAGCAGGCACTGAACTGAATCTTGTGTCATTTTTCTCTTAATTGGCTTGCAAAGATAAAATCTTAGCGAGGAAGCTCATTCTCCTTTTCTGATACGACATCCTCACAAAAGAGCTTATCTGTATGAAGCTTTGGCAGTTGATGGTATTTCCTCTCTGTGTCCTGCAGCATGGAGAGAATTACAGGTTGATCAAGTGGATCAGACACACAGCAGCTACAATAACATTGATTGTAATGAGCAGGGCTCTCCCTATAGTCTGTTATCCTTGTCACTGAAACAAAACCTTTATTTCCTTTCTTTGTTCAAAGTATGCAGCAGTTAACTGAGGTTAAACTTGGGAGTCTTGATGTGTCAGCAGGTTTTAAACATTTGCCTAATGTTAGTTGGAAATGTTACAGCAGCTTGAGGCTCATCCTGTTGCAGTGGCCTGATGAAAATTTTGGGGTTTTAAAAAAAGCTTTTTTCAACTGTTTAATTTCATTTGACACTTTGTAGTGGAATCATTGACAAAATATATTATTATAAAGAACCTTAAACCTTTTGTGAAACTGTAGGAATATTTTCCTTATAAATCAAATGGTGCTATCATTATTCCTCCTAATACCCAATAGAACATTTATCATTTATTTAACTGTATGGATTTTTTTAATGATACATAATTTCTTAACAAATACAGAGCCACAAGTTGTGACCATCAATACAAGCAAAACATAAAAATTGTTCAGCTTCCTGCAGTGGATTACACCATCTGTGACCACACTCACCCTTTGTGTGATCCCAACTATACGCCTGTGAACCTTTGACTGCATCTTGCACTTTTTCAACTCTATCAAGATAATCTCTTCTGTTTTTTTTTCCACTGCAACAAGTATCTCCCACTGCACATTTTGCTGTGATGACACACACACAGACTTGAAAGAACAATACACAAAATTCATGATGCCACAATTCCTAAATGTTCACATTTACTTTCAGCCAATTTTAAAATCATCGATAGCTCCTCAGAAGTGCTGTAAGACAGTTGTTGTAGTTTAAAGCAGCTGTTGAGGACCCTAGAAATGGTGATGTTGGTCTGTTCTTTATGTCTGCCAGACAAGTTTTACACAAACATTCCTGGTCTCTGCAGGATGTATCCTACTAACTTTGGTGATTCCCATAATTTTTCTTAATTGCCCACATGAATTCAGCATTTTTGGCTCATAAATTAAATTGCAATGAATTTTTGGCTCAGACATCATATGAATTTTAACATCATCAATTAACTTTTAGTGACCTTATAAGATCAAAACACCATTCTGTTTGTTGCATTAACCTCAACCTCGATTATGCTTTATGATTAGTGCCTGTAAGCAAATGTTTGCGTGCTATCACACTAAACTAAGATGCTGCATGTTAGCATTGTTACCACAGAAGTGCATGAACTTCTAGCATGGCTTTCAACCCTTAGTCTTGTTTAGTTTTATCCTTGTGTTTAAGTGCTGCAGCTTTAATCCAGTATGAGATGCTTCCGGACCTGCAATGACTGAAGAGTAGCTGCATGTCAGGGCTTCATATCCTTGTTTAATTGTGCTGCTGAGGAGAGATTAGTGGCTTGGTACCACTTCCTCCTCTGTTAATATTCAGATCCTCAGGGTGACCATTGTGAGGTCAGCAGGGTTCCCTAGGACACTCACCCACTTGACATGGCTGCGTATGACTTCCTCAGAGGAGGGAAACCCTCCAGTGACACTTATGTAAAAGGAAGAAAGAATAATTTTGTCAGACAGCAGTCGTCTCCTCTGCAGTTACCTTTGATGCCTTCTGTGTAGCAGAGATAATAAGGTTAAGGAGGAGAATAGGGTGCATTTATAATTCACATTCCATGTGGTTAATGCATTAATGCTTGTCCGGTGGGGGAATACATTAGGAGAGTGAGCGGATGTAGGAAGCTGTAGTTGACTATGTCATTAGGGGGTGACCTCATCATGGTATTTATAGGCCTATTTCACTTTCTCACTGATGGTGGAGGAAGCGGGATTCTGAAGCTGGAGCTGTTACCAAAGCAGCTCAAGTCTCACTACTGTACATCCACGCACACACTCTTCCTCCGCACTAAACCAGCTGGCTGCTAGCACTTTTTTTTTTTCTTTTTTAAGTGCGTCTGCTTGTCAGTATGCTAACCATGTATTAGCATCCTGCGGAGGCTAGAAATGAGCTTGTTCTCATTAGAATGTGCAGGGTTTTTTGGTGCCTGCAGTCAGAGCGTGCTGTATCAAGGCCTTGCCGATTGCATAACAGTTATTCTTGGTAAATTTTGACAGACGCTGGCACACTATCTCGTAAAAGTCTTGTTTTTAAGAAGTCTCCATGAGCCAAATCGCCATGGTAACTGCAGAAAACTTTCTCATGTTTGTAGTTTACACAAGAGGGCCTGAACTCGAGCTCGTTAATGCTGCTTAACCACACTCAGATGTGATGTTTACTGGGGGTCCCAATAATCTGGGCTGTAATTCGTTAATGGACTCAGTCAGACTTGAAAGCGGAGCGTTAGAGGAGCTCGCAGTGAATGCTGCTTTGTCAGCAGACGGGTTTGCAGTGCAGAGAGATAAACGGACAGTTTCCTGCTTTTTTTTCTTTTCGGACTCTTTCTGGACACAGAAACCAGCTCGGCGCTGTTGTTGGCAACCGTCTCCAGGAAGTGTCTCCCCTCTGCTCCGCGCTGCTTGCTTTTTCTGCTGCATGTAAACAAGCTCTTTTATTCATTGTCTGGGCTTGGAGGGAGGGAGGGAGGGAGGAGGCGGGGGGAGGTGCTGTGGGGACACGGAGAGGGAGGTGAAGTCAGTGTTCAGGAATGTGCCTGGGCAAGCCTCGGGTTGACACAGCCCAGATGACTGTGAGGGAATCCTTGGCAGAGGGAAGCCGGGGAACCCCGTTCAACACCTCCAGCCCTTTCCCTCCCTCCACCCTCTTTTTTTACTTCCCCTTCTCCCTCTCTTTCTTTCTCTTTTTTCCCTGTCTTGTCCTCTCAGTCAGCCCATCTTTGTCTCTGGAGTCGCAGCCAGCCTGTCTGCCATAAAAAAACATTATACAACCGGCGAGGCACAGTAATGGGGAAACAGTCTTATGTCAGACTGGTGGAGCATGGAAAACAGCAGAACTTACTTCTGCACATTTCTGCTGCTGCTGCTGGCAGATTAAAGCCAAAGTCCCCTGTGTGTTCAACTGTGTCCAACCTGAACTCTAAAAACTCTCATGACAGCAAGTTTTAAAAGCTATTTACAATGACTCATCAACTAATATTACACAAGCCAGGGATGATCATTCATGGTGAAGACCTCTGCACGAGGGTCAGTCTTCCCCCAAAAGGTTGTTTTCTGATAGATTGTGCAAAACTAATAATACTCATCAGATCATATGCAGCTTGAGTGAAAGGGTTATCAAAGTGCTGGGCTTTAACACTCAATGAAAAACTTTAATTTTCTCTAACAGCTTGTTTGCACTGCAGCTATCTGTTTCGCCTCCGCTGATTTCATTACAAACTAAATTGAGAAAGTTATTCCACCTGAGATTCTCAAACATCTTTTTAATCTTCCTTGGCAAGAGTCTGCTGTCTTTTGACCTCTAAAAAGAAAAACACATTGGAAAGCTGTGGGAAGATTCCAGAGGTCCTGATGGGAAACAAATTTCTCTTTCCGTCAGTGGCATGAGTCAAGTGAGTGGTCGCAGGGTTTTTTTTGTTTTTGAAAGAAGGCTGCAGGCTCAAGTCATGGCCCTTTGTCCTCCCAGCCCCTTTCTTCCTGAAGGCTCTGATAGAGGGTGGTGTGGTTTGTTCAAAACATGCAGGGAAACACAAGTTTTCCACTGCTTAGAGAAGAGAAACCACATTTCCAGAGAGAAAACAAGGCGAACAAAGACTTTGATGGCAGACAAATGAACAAAATTGAGCATAAAATTGGCCGATGACATGTGTGTTATCATTAGTCATCAGGTTCTTCAGATGTGATGGATGTGGTTTGTTTCATTGGACCTGTGGCTGTGCGTTGGACTTGATGAGGACCTGACAAACGCCATGACTAAGCACGCCCGTCTCATTGTGGCGACACTGATCAACAGTTCTTGTCAGCTGGAATGTTTTTAGAACATGACTGATGTGTTTTCTACTCACACCAGTGACTCATATGTGCGGCGGGTTCTGGTTATCACATCAGAGTTGATAAGATGCTCAGCTTGTCTCAAAAAGCTAAGAAATACAGCTTTTCTTTTGAAATGACAGATGAAAAGTGACAAGATGATGTGTGAGAGAGAGAGAAAAAACAAGTTTTTGATTTCTTGTGTTTCTGGTGGGAGCTTACCCACATACTGATTCAAAAAAGAAGTGTGGGGGAGCTATTAGAGCTCTAAATGCTAAAAGAGAAATAAAGTTTAGAGTCTGAGGCTGCAGCATGAACATCAATGACATCACAGCTGTGTTTATGAACAGTGTTAAATGAACAAGCGAACAAGGGTTAAAATAAAGGCTCTGACTAGTGATGTTTTTCATTGTTTAATATTTTCATTTGTTTTTTTTTTTTATTAAATTAAAACCCACCATCCCAGAGCTTGATGTGACCTCCTAAAGTAATGTGCTTTGTTTGATTAACAATCTAATTCACAGACATTCATTGAACACTATTATAAAACCAAGAAAAAAATGTAAATTCTAATGAGAAACTCTGTCTGGTAATTTTTTTTTTTTTTTGGCTTGATAAATTATTTAAACAATTGATAAGGTCTGCCACAACGGCTACTGTTCTTTGATTATATATTGTCCCTTAAGTGCCCTAATCTTATGTTGACAGGGAAAAGCTGCTGTTTATTCTGGCATGGTGCTGGTCCAAGTGTCAGGGGCATTCTGATGTAAACAAACGTGAATGCAAACCAACAGGCAGTATTTAAGACAGCAAAATTTATCAAGCCCAGGCTCTTGTATCATTAAAAATTTGATAAATGTAACAGAGTCATGTGCAGACATTGCACAGTAGGAATAAAATGTGTTTAATAATCTTTTACAGTTGATTATCAAAACAGTCACCCTGGCTTAGCCAAATATTAACTGATAAGGTCAACTAACCTTTCGTTTCTGGGCTACTTCCTGGTTTCTTTGCAGGCATTTTCAGACAGTGTGGTACGCCAAGTCAGTTCAGTCGTACACTTTTTTAGTGTCAGTGTTCATTATTTGACAAGTTCGTAGCATTACGAAAGCAGCAAAACAAATATGGGACCCTTGGAGATTTAAAGCTGAAACAGTCAAGTGGTCACTTCTTCTGACACAGAAGTTGTTAACTATCAATTTAGCATTTCAACAATTAGTTAGTGCCAAAATGCCCCAATAGAACCTCTGGTATCTCAATTATTAATATTATTAATAGGTTTCAATGATATTAAACTAAATATACTTGTATTTTGACAATTTGTCGATTTACAAAAAGTTATTTCGGCTCTAGGATGAGCTTTGTTAATCAAATTTAGCATTACGTGAAGCAAACAATTAACCCAGCAAATAACAGACAGATGAATCGTCTGTGACCACACACAGAAGGTAAGATCTGTATTACAAAGTATGAACTGAAACAACTGAGAGATTCAGACATTCGTCTTGGGAAAACACACTCATTCTCTTCATCACAGATATATCCAGTCCCATCTAACAGGTCATTTGAAGCCATTCAAGGGCTGGCGGACCATCAGTGATTTTAAGTAAACCTTTACAAGAGCAGGAGATGAGCAATCATACTGGTATCAAAGGCCATTGTTGGTTCTTATGAAGCTGTTTGTTTTTACAGAGTCAGTGCTGAGGGACGATATGTAGCAGCTGAGTTGATATTGTTGGCCTGAAATTGCATAAAAGTTACTGAGGTTGGAATTTAAAACTTTCTGAGTTCAGAAACCATAAACCATCATTTGTCTCAGTAGTATCAAGCCTTGGATTGGAAGTTATCCTCATCAGCAGCAACGCAACAGCAGATGAAAATAGTTCTTAGCTTGAAACCTTCCTGCATTGCGCATTTTCTCTCCATAATCAAGCAGAGCGAATCAGTAGAGCAATTCGTACGTGTCCATGCATGTCGATGTCATCCTGAATTAATCAAATGTATTAAATGCTTTGTCTCTCTCTCTCTCTCTCTCTCTCTCTCTCTCTCTCTCTCTCTCTCTCTCTCTCTCTCTTTCGCTCCCCCCCCCTTGACTCCGCTGATTCGATTCCTTTACAATGGCCATGGTGTGACTTCCACAGAGCTCCCAGCTGAAGAAGGTAAATATTGATCTTTCCAGTAAGCTGCGATCCTCCTCCCTTTACTACCTGATTAGGCGTCTTGAGCCAGGATCTTTTCTTTTCAGTTGACCGAGGGCTACGCTTTGGCAGTGTACACAACTACAGCTTTCCACCCATGAACACACAACTCTGCTCCTCTGTAAACACAGGGATTGTCTTTCTTCTCTGTATTATAAAACTAATGCTAAAACATCTCACAGATCTCCTTCTATCCTTAAGCTTGAGGGCACACTTTGAGTCCTGTTAATGACAGCCCCAAACATTAAGTGTAATGTGGGTTTGTCTATTTCAGGAAAGTCCCTGTGGGAGCTGGTGGTGGAGCAGTTTGAAGACCTCCTGGTCAGGATCCTGCTGCTAGCTGCCTGTGTCTCCTTTGTAAGTATGACCCAACTAATTAAAATGCCAGGGGCCTTCATCTTATTTGCTCTTGATCTTCCAAAATGTACCCTTTTGAGACCCGGTATGGACTACAGCCAGGACGTTGCCACCTAATAGACTGCCCCATTAGCTCCAGGCAGCTTTATTACCCTGTTAGAACGCCGCTCAACCCTAGTTAGTGGTCCCCTTTTAATGTGGAAACATGCGTATTACAGGCGTTTCCACACTGTTGATATGGTTTTTAGTGAGGCAAACAGGCAGAGCAATTCTGCCAAACTGGAAACAAAACTATCAATCAAAACGTGCTCAGCTGCGGCGCCTCAAACTGTGACCCTGCTTGCCATCCGAGGGCGGTGAAGGTCAGAGAGGGGTGGGGTGAGGGAACCCTGTCTGCATAATAACATTTTTCCATCTATTACAGCACGTCCCCGGTGTCTCGGGACAGAATTGCTGCTGCTATTTCTGACAGTAGGAAAATTGCTCTAAAAATGTATATGACACAATATATCTCCTCGAACTGTTTTTGCGTTAGTGAGAGGCTCTTAAGCAGGCGTGGGCTGTAACTGCAGGACTGTGGAGTGTGGGCTCACTTTCCCTCATGTAAATCAGGCTTTCCTTGCTTTAAAAAGCTTGTTTATAGTGGAATGCAGCCCCTGTTCCACTGCCCACAGACCCTCAGGCTTCACAATGTCATCTTTGCCTGGAGTGGTTTCAGCTCAGTAACTAAAGTGAGGTTCATTGTGACCTGATCTGACAAGAAATAACAAATATATAACACTCCAGAGAAGCTTGTCTTAAATGCAGTCATCTGCAGAGCCTGTCTGCTGATGAATTACACTCCTTCAGGCCTTCTCTAACCTTTTAACGTTTCTGTTTGCTCACTGTTTTGTATGTCACCAGTGTGATCAGGGAGTGGCTAAAGTAGAAGGAACTGGAATTAAAGTCAAATGTTAACCTGGGACTCATTTGGCTGTTATTTTGAATATATTCAAACATTCATGATTAGACTCTCCTGCCTTTTTTGCATGACACAAAAGTGAAGTTTATTATCAGACAAAACAGGGGAGGTAAATATGTTTTAGAATTTTTATATGATCATGAATTAGCAGCTAAATAATTGGGAATTTAAATGGTTAACATTTCAAAGATGTGAAGCCTGAGCTTTACCCTAGTACATCAGACCATTTTAATATTCTTTACGCAATCTACCTTTTTTGCTGAAATGGCATGCTTACACTCATTCAGCTCTGTGGCAAGGGTTTACAGAGCAGTGGTACCCAGAAAGCCACACAAGCCACCTGAAACAATCATGCACTTCCTCCCTTTGAGCTGAAGGAAGAGAGAGAGCTGATCTTTTATTTGGTTTTCCAAGTCACCACATAACTTTGAGCTAATGTTGGAGAGGTCAAGAAAGCACAGGAAGGGACTGAAAAAGTCAAGTGACAGTTGAATTGATTGACTGATTTCAAGCCTCCTTTGTTTACGGCACATTTTTCAATAGGTGACCTTCACAGTGTTTTTTTTTCCTGATAAATTCGACATGAATAAAATGTTTTTCCATCCACGTGATGTTCCAAAACACTGGAGGCTTTCCGATATTATCTGTCTTCCATCTGTCGGCGTGTGTCTCAGCGTTCAGTTATGCGCGTGTGGGCTGAGGAGTGGATGTTTGAAGCTGTAAGGTGAGGTCAATTTTGGGAATGAAGTTTGATTTCAAGTCTCGATGTAGAATCTGAGTTTATTTATGAACCCAGATTGCAAAGGCAGGCAGTTTAATTTTAATTTGCCCATTTGAACTCCCATTCAGCTTGAAAGTAGGAGTTAGCTATTTGAAGCCCTCCGTGAATGTGTACTGATTGAGTGTTTTTGGAATCCTCCTCTTTGAGAGGACTGCCATTGTTGCCCTCCAATCTCGGCTAAGTCAGAAGGCAGATTTACCGTCCCAAATGATGTGGAATG
>JAPZDZ010000006.1:3958860-3973433 GCA_029783805.1 Acanthurus tennentii | reverse complement strand
TTTCACAGTGTTGCATTGCAAGCAGTTGTCAGTGTCAAGTCGTCTCGCTGGAATCTTTCCTGTAAACTGGCATTAAAATGTAACAGCGAGCTTTGTACTTCACAGTAACAGGGGTTGTACCACATAACGGGCCGGGAATGTGCAGGTTACATCGCATATGGATTGCGTACAGTAAGGTGCTGACACTAAACCTTGAGTTCTATCTAGACACTTAAAGAAAGCAACTGAACTATGTCATTTTTCCAAGAGGCTTTATCAGTTCATTCAAACAATTGCCCTCTTGTGACTCTAACTACCCCAACGACTGTCGTTTCAGTAGGCACCTTATCGCACCTAACGCCTATAATGACTGTAGTTGAGGGGGTGGGTCTCTACCTGAATCACACCTTACACCACAAAAGACCCTTAAGTGGCCTATTTGGGAACATTTTTACAGAGATTCAGAACTGGTTTTTGCACGACATTGCCAGACAAACTTAGTTTAATCAGTTGCACATAAACTGATAAAGCCCCTTGGATTAAAGGCATATCTTTACTAACAAATTGACAACGTCCAGTTGTTTTCGATTTAAGTGCCCTAATATGACTCTGACCTAGACAAATGAAAATATTCACAGAAACATGACTCAGTTTTCCCATTACAGAGATCAGTCATGAAATTCATGTTTATACAGTTCTTAGTTCTGGTTTAGCTCTCAGTTTGCCAATTTAGTAAATGGAAAAAGAAATTTTGTTTTTCCATCAAAGGGTTTTGAATTCCTTTCATCCTTATATATCACGTTGTAAACCGAGATAAAAGACATCACTAGATGAATATAATTATATGACCAATGTAAGAACAAATATCAGCACATGAAAAAGTTTGAATGTATTTATTTGTACATAGCTTCAATGAAAGGTGTCTGTGCTTTCATTGTGAAAATGAACCTATGAAAATGTAAATGGGCATATAGCGCTATAACATTTCAATTACTGTCACTAAATCAAAATTACAAAGAGGACACAGCTTCAGGCTTGACTCTGTTAGTCCAACACCCAATCATTTTGCCTGTTTTAAATATCTTCATTTCTACATAATCATCATCCACACAATGTTTACTGCAAGCCATGAACTCAGCGCCCATTGGAGGATTTGCTCTTTTCATTGCCGCTAGCCAGCGCTGCAGTACAGCCTTGTGCTCCAGCAATAGTTTATGAAAATTGTCTTTTTGCCATTAGCTTTTTTTCTTTTTTAAATGGTCTATAGCTTTAACCCTGTTAAACTCATTAGTACAACCAGGATCAATACAGTAATGACCTCCCTTTTGTCATTGTGGCTCCTTGTTTCACTTTCTGTCATCATCACTGCTAACTCTGTAACTCCTGCGCTACCAAGCAATCCGCTGACATCACAGCTTACAGTGGTGAAAGATGGCAACGTCCATGCTAAGAAATACATAAGGGAATATTGCTTTTTTCTTTTATATGTTTACATTCTTCATCAATGTCAACTCATTGTTGAATAGAGAGGACTTTGATTTAGCACATCAATGAACATGATTCACTGCCTCATTTCCACTTTCAAGCAATGAGTGCAGTTATGTGCTGGCCTGCCTGCCAAAGAGAAAGAAAGCACACACTGCGTTGGATCACAGTGTAAACTGAGCACCAGCACTCAGCTGTGCCTTGACCGGGTGCAAGGGCCCGTCCAACGCTGCTTGCAGCTTTAATGCCTTTTTTGTCTTATTTGTGTCCTTTTTCATCATGTTTTTTTGAGTCACATTTATTGTTTAGTGTGTGTTTTTATTCATCTTTTGCAAGTTGAGGCATCTTTATTAATAGAGTACATTTTATGGGGAAGCTACTGAAGTTGCTTAACATTAAATAACAGGCAGAAAAAAACAAAAAAGACTATGTAACGTAGTGGTACAATACTAAAGGATAGTTTACACACACACACACAAGCATACATGCACACACAAATACAGATGCATACATGCATCAACTGTGATATGGCTGAAAGAACAGAAAGTTTTTAGAGCTTGACTTAAATTGTAAATGCAGCTTTACAGTCCTCAGCTCATCAGGCAAAACATCACAGACTGCAGGTTCACAGTAACTGACATCATCATCTGCCAGCTGCTCATCTATACACAATCCACACGGCTTTTATGGCTGAAATTTTGTAGTAGCTCACACTCAGTGCAACACATGGTGCTTCTACCTGAAATGAAATGTGCAGTATAAAATAAAGTTTTATTTGCCTGCTTTCTGCTTTATAACAGAAACCGAATCTAGCACTAACATTATTTCTTACACAATATGTCCCAGCTGTTTGAGGGCAAGAGTTTAGTTTAATTTCATCTCCAAACATTTAGTACAGAAAGATGGATGGATACCATGGAAAATAACAAGATAGATATGGAAAAAAAATTTAAACCTAATGAAAAATTGTCCTCCATAATGAAAACATGTTACCTGCCTCTCTAAACAAATAAAGGTCTCAGTGCAGCTGAAATTTATAACCAGACCACTGCAGCTCTTCTGCCGCCCACTTCTGCCAGGATATTGCTCCCACATGCAGCGGGCTGAATGGTGCTGTAGTGGAGAGCAACCCATTTCAGAGGCAGATAATCACTAGTTGTAATTAGAATTAGCAAAATATGACAGTTTCTTTTTGTTTTTGCCCAAATGAGTCAGGAGTCAAACAACACATTACCTCTGACTGCCGACATTCAAAAAGCTTTTTTCCTACCCTTGAAATTTACATAGATTGAATAATAGTCATCTGTAATATGCAAATGTTGGGCAAAAGATGATGGCTGTGTGTGTGTGTGTGTGTGTGTGTGTATACCTGTGTTTAATGGGCAAGCAGTGTCCCTGCCTCGTGACAAACCATTGTTCTTGTATGAAGAGTGCATTCATGATTATTATTGCAAAACAGTTACGACCACCCATTTGTCATAAGAACACCCGCATTTAACATTAGCATATATTAACAGACACATATAGCAGGTGACATGACGGTGCTCTTTTTAATATCTTCAAATCACCATAATCTGTGTTCCTTATGTCAATGTATATATCTGCTAACATGCTGATGTTTAGTAGGTACTATGTTTTCCATTCTCACTGTCTCATTCCTGAGTATTGGCATGCTAGCATTTGCTAATTAGCACTTAACACAACAGCTGTGGCTGACAGGAATGTCATTAGTTTTGCTGGTATGCGGCTGCAAACCAAAGCCAAAGAGAGGTTTGGACATGTTGATGGCATTAGATAAGACTGTAATGAGTAGCAGTCATAGCTGTCCTTTGAAAAGTTGTATATATGGATATATATGGACCTTAACATAACACAAAAAGAAACATGAGACATTAATGGGACATTTTTGGACATTGATATACAAACACTTGATTTCATTACCATCTGATACTTAAGTCTGTACCAAAGTGCTGAAACTACCAACTGACCAGTACCCAACACTCCCTTACCCAGAGCCATGGCAGAATGACAGAGATGTGATTCACTTATGCTGGTATGAAGCCACGGCTCTGCAAATGCATGAATGAGTGTGACCTACCTGGACAAAGTGGAACACCGTGTTATTTTTGAAAACGAAGCAACACTCTCCTGACAGACATCAGGAATAGCATAATATGGCCCATTTACTGGCCACCTCTTGTTTAATAGCCCAAACTCTGGCTTTGTATTTTACTCCATTGTGACTTCTCAGTCTGCGCCTTTTAATGATGCATGTGCAGACCCAGGTGGCTCCTCTGGGAGATAAAAAAAACAACCACATTTATTACTTCTGATTCCTGCATTTACAGAGGCTCACATTGCTTACCTGTGTTGTGAAGAACAATAATGTGAACTAAACGTGCAAGGGAGCTTTGATATTCCCAGTTTGTGGCAATTTGCCGCTGACTTGATTTTCATTTTAAAAAAAGGTAAAAAGACACACAAGTCCTGCTTAATATCAGGGTATGTACACAAAGTATTTGCACACAATAACCTCAGCCTTCTTTATGTGTGCACTTCTGTGTGAGTCAGCCCACTCACAAACATTTGATGGAGATACAGGGAGCCATAACCAAAGGCACTGAGCATAATTAGCTTTCCAGCATTTGTGTTGGGTTTCATCAGGGGGACATTTATTTAAATTTATGGGTACTGTCTACAGTATGTCTATTGTAGGTAACTTGACCCACCAAACCACCCACACAGAGAGAGGAGACATTTTCCTTTTTATCAGTCTGGGTGATTACACTCCTGTCTCAGAGTTACTCTTGCTGCAAGATGTGCAGAGCCAGAGGTCTGTGATTCAAAATCTTGAAAGTCACATTATTGAAACATAATTTTTCACATGTAGTTGTGTTTGCAATTCACACAGTCATTTTTTGCAATATATTTTACAATATAAATCTGTTCATTATTGTGAAATTACAATACTTTAATTGGTGACAAGCAACTTTTATACATTAGACAATTCTGAATGAAAGTGAATTGGCCTGAAACTTAAAAGCTGAGAAAATTGTGTCACTTTAACACAGCCCTTAACATTACAAAAAGAAAGCATTTGAATCCTGATTTACATCACAATATAAAATATACTATAAAGTTATGTTATACTGAAGCATACTGAGCATGAACTGATCTAAAAATGATCAATATGACAGTCATTGTCATCATTGGAAAGAGCAAAAGTTTTTAGTGCTGCAGCTGTAGGAAAGGCAGAACCTCTCAGTCCATCACTTTGGTCCAGACTAAACTGTGTCAACAATTATTTGATGGATTGTCATTAAATTTGGTCCAAATGAGGGATGCTCAGTATTTTATTGGTTATTTATCATTATGGATTTCAAATAGAGATGATACCATGATTTATTTATTTTTTTTTGTAAAATATCTCAACATTTTTTGTTTCTTATTTTCTGACAGAGGAGGGAATATAACAACTCTGACCACCACCATAACCTGTTGTGTGGTGTTTGTCTGGTTGTGTAATTTATGACCAAGTACCAGTCCCATCCGAAACAGCTTTGCTTTGTGTTCAGAGTTTAGTGCTTTGTGCTCAGTCTATTAACATGATAATGCATGTTAACACACTTTAGTGGGCATTACAGCATTTGGCATAGAGCACCACTGTGTACATTCTCAAAGAGCTGCTAACATATCTGTCTCCTTAGAAAAATAAATACGCTGCAATTTATTTAACAAGCATTTTAAAACCAAGATGGTAAATTAATTGGTAAATTAATTTTCTTGATCTAAATGTGGATATGTGAAAAAAAAAACTCTGTGGATATTGGAAAAAACAAACCTCTTTTCCCTGTGGCTGACTGAGCTCTCACAGTCTCTGCTTCTGTCTTTCCAGCTCTGGTAGGACCCTGAACATTGCGAGCACGGTCTGGCCCAGGTCACGTTGATGCTGGTGGGCATTCTCCAGTACTCTCCCTGCCACCTGCTCCTGCGCCACTCCAACCTTCCCCACCCGCCATGGCTATGAGCAGTGACCCTGGCTGTGAGAGGCTGAACCCTGACTCTGACAATCAGACCACCAGTCTTACAGACAACATGGCTGCCATGACGACAAAAGAGTCGGGCGGCTCAGCTGCCAACGGCGTGAGGAATTGCGGGGCTCAGGTCAAGAGAACTCATCCTATGCGGCCTCATCTGACTGGGAGGAAGTTGTCGCTTCAGGAGAGAGGCACTTACCTGTCGTCAGGCCCTGGTGGAGGCTACACACACATCTCCCCTCGAGTTGCACGCAGGCCAACTGTGGAGTCTAAACGTGTGTCGATATCAGACGCTCAGGTGAGGAAGCCATTTTTTATTTATATCATCTAGTAGTCATTACATTAAGGAAGAGGTCTGAGGTGAATCCTAAGAGATGTCATTTATCTGCAGACCTCTGATTTGGACATTTGCTGACATGTATGTCTGTGGTTGGGTGTGACAGGTGGTACCATAGCAGGGAGTGAAACACGAACAGAGAGAAAGCAGCTCCTCTGTGCTCATGAGAGCAGTTCATAACTAGATGCAAATACGGTATAGCTCAATATCTCCACTGCATTATTACCAAAGAAAGAGGAGCAGAAGGTCAGCGGGCAACATGACAGGGAGAGGGAAGCACAAGAAGGTCTGTAGACTATTCTTCCATTAGCACCCGTCAGAGAAACATGCCTCTGTGTATTAGCTGATGTATGTTAATGCAACATTATCCCAGCTTCTGTCAAGGACACAAAGCCTAAATAACACACCGTGCTCTGCACAGTGAGGAGATGTGAGTTGTAATGACAGGTGGAGGCATTGTGTTCCTTAAAGTAATAATTGGACATTTTGTGAAATGTGCTTATTAATAAGACAATAGCTTAGCTTAGCGTAGAGACTGGGCAGAGCAAAGAAAGCTTGGCTTTCCTCTGTCTGAAGGTAACAGAAGTTCCCTACTGGCACATCTGAGGCTTATTCATAAACCTTACAACCAGTCTGCAGACCTGGCCAAGAAAATGCAAAACATATAGCATGTCATAAGTAAGCTTTAGAGACTTTGGGAAACACTGAGATTTTTTTTTTAACCTTAAAACAAAGCTGGTTAGCTTTTGTGCTAATCTACTGGCTGCAGGCTTTTGCTCCATAATTACCATATAGATATAAGAAAATGCTGTATTGCTAAACTAACCCGGGGTCAGTCAATCTTAACTCCAAGGCTAGTAGGTTTCTAACCCAGTGTCTCCCCCTGTCCATGTTGCATTAGACAAAAATGTGTCACCTAGTTTTCTCTAGAGGTATGCAATTCCTGCATTCCTTTTGTCCGATTGATCAGCTTGTGCTTTGGTGTTGATCAGTTTCAAGGGCGAATATTGACAGTTCCTCATGTCTGGTAAAACACATCTTGTTTATTAGTCTCTTTTGGTTCCAAGAGTTTTTCTTAGTATGGTGTCCTTTTTTTTCTGACCTCACTCTAACAAAAATCAGAAGTCCTTCTTTTTTGCTCTCTTAACAAAACCACGCCCCCTTTTGTAATGTCAGTAATGTTGGTAGGGCTGTGCTTCTTTTAGCCTGACAAAATCTATTTATACAAATGACCCTTATCATAATAGGATTGTCACCTAACAAGAAAGTAAAGAACTTGTACCAAAATATTAAAATGTTACTGTAAAACTGGGCCTGTAGAGATACTCATAGATGTTTATCAATTATGATGATAATGGTTACATAGATCATGCTGAAACCATGCATGCATCTGTTTGTGCTTACCCATGAATACAGGCTTCTCATATTGCTGTGGGTGACTCCTAAATCTCAATTTTCCTCTGGATTTTTCCAATTCTGAGTAAACGTTAAAAATTTATGGCATCTGCCAGGATGTGGAACCCCTCTAAATTTAACAGACTGCTGCCACTGACTCGCAGACATGTCATTGTGTCCTTTCCTATCTGAAAATGGAGCTGCAGATCTCGCACTGAACCATACAAAGAGCTCATGTTGCTTGTATTTCAGTGCTCTCATGGATCCACAGTATGACACAGCAGAGCAAAAGAGAGAGACAGAGAGAGATAGAAAGAGGAAGGTCTCTTGCTTGCTCAAACATCCGTTGTGACTGACATTTTGAGTTTCTCCATTGTTACTCAACACAACAGCAGTTACCACAAGGGAAGAATGTATAAGAATGACTTATACATGAGCAAGCCACAGGAGTAGATACTGTAAGCTTATATAATGGTTTAGCTAAAGCACACCAGCCTTGCTTCCTTTCTTCTGATTTCGCAATAAACTCCTTCTTTGGGGTTGAGCCTCCTGACTATTTTGATCTATTTTGTGCACATGATGTGTATAATTTTGTGGAAAGAGGGGTATTTTTTTTAGAGCACATGTACATGTCTGTTTTGTGGCCTAATGTGGACCTTTGCAAAATATTGATGTTATATTGGTGTATGCTGTGATATGGCTCAAGTATTGTATATTTCTATTGTATATTCTATTGTTTTAGAGACTGGATTTCAGCACAATAATATAATTTTCTGAATTTACCATACTGCTTTTCCTGTCCTGTGTCTGTATTTGCCTCCACCCACTTAACCATTCTAATCATATTAATGGAGAGTGTTATTTTTAAAAATCTCAATATGTCAATATTTTGGGAAAACAATAGTGCTCATCTTTACAGTATTGCTCCAATGTCAATATCTACATTTTGTTCATATGCCCCTGCCCTGTATACAGCCCTACTATTAACAATATGTTATCTAAATTTTCATTTAGGGGTTTTGCTAGTGCAGGAATCAAATCTTGTGTTTGCATCTTATTTTGATCAAAGTCTGATATAATATCGTCCATCACTTGCAATAAAGCCACTTAAAAAAATGTTTTCTTAGGTGGCTGTAGTGACAGAACACTGACCAATCATAACAACCAATAACACTGTCCATGTTGGAGACTAACATTTTCAATCAGACTGGAGCAGTGAGGACTGAAAGGGTCATTTTGCAAAACAGATTTTTGCAGCTCTCTGCTGATGAGACTCAGTCTGTATTTGTATTAATGGCCACTCTGTATTCAGAGCAGCTTCTTCTCCCCAAAACCAGAATTGATGAAAATGAAATTCTTTAGTCGTTTTCTTAGTAAGGAAAATAAATTGCCATCATGATTTTGAAAATTGATATAACAGAGAAGTGACTGTGTTAGCTAGCCTATATGACCTGTATTTGCATGCCTTTCAGAAGTTTCTTGTAAGATGTTCATGCACTCTTGTATGTTGTATGTTATGTCTGACTTACTGTACATCAAAATTAGTAGCAGAAGAAATTTGAAAATCAGTAACTTTGGCAGCCCCTTGAGCAAAGCTAAATGTCACATCTACTCATCGTCACAGTACATTAGAACAGTAAATGACTGTTTATCTCGATGGTTGGAAAACACAGCAGTAGATAGAGGACGCAGATGCAGATCAGAATCTGTGTTAATTTAATATGCCATCATTAAAAAGTAAGCAAGGCAGAGGTCCTTCCTGTTTGAGCTGATATCTCTCTCTTGTACTGAGTCATTTCTGCACATTTCTTCCATTTGCATCAGACATACAGCAACATATAATAAACCATCCTCCCCTGCAATTGTCTCATTTTTGCTACAGCTGTTACACCAAACTATCAAAATTCATTGTAAAATGTGAGGCATTGAAAATAATTTCACACATACAGGCTTTAAATGTGAACAAACTAAAGTTCCCTTTTTAATGACCTCCTGAGGCTTGCACTTTTATAATTTATCATAAGAATGAAATGCCTGGTTATTGAACTGAAATGGCAAGATGTCAGTGACGATTTGTCTTGCACTGTTATTGATCAGTTTAGTAATGGATGGAGAGATGTGGAGAGTTTGGATAAGATGAGACAGAATAGGGGGCAAAGTGAGATGAGAAGGGAAGCAGTGAGAGGAGAGCTGGGTGTGTTGCATGCTGTTGCAGACAGTGGTGCTGTGCTGTTAATGCAAAGCAGTAGTCTAATGTGTGGCTCTGTAAAAAGCTCTGTAAAAATTTATTGTTTCCCAGCTGTGCATTTTAGTTTGATTCATGAGTGTGTACATGTGCATGTGCATGTGTGCCAGATGTATTTTAGGCTTTCTGCATGGCCCTCTTTATCCATTAGTCCTTCCAAAGTATTAACTGCAGTGCAGCCCTCACTAAGTATGTGCAGGCAAACTGCGAACACAGTGAAGTCCTCTCAAACAATCCCTCCTGATGCTCTTTTCTTTGGATTTTCCTCATTTGCCTTTCCCTTTATCCTTCAACGACCTATTTTTCTTCTCTCTTTATCTGTTTTCAACCAATCAAGTTCGACTGCCTGCTTCACCTACCAAACGCCATCTTTTATTCTATCTCTCACCCTTTGTCATGATCCCTGCCCACAGTACTTCACACCATCATACCCTACAGTACAGAATACAATCCTCACCTCTCCTGCAGCACCAACAGTGCATAACCAGCATATTATGTAACCCACTATATGTCATATTTTCCAAAAAACCTTGCCTGGTGGCGAGTGAAGTTCTGACCTACACCATGAGTTGATGCAATACTTTCTGTTTTGCTACCTCTGTGTTCTCCTACCTCCTTTCATCCTGCAAACATGTTCCAGTATCAAGCCTCAGGCAGTGGTCCGGCTCACAAACACTAAGTCAACACCCTCCCCTCAATGATGCCTGAGATGAGAGAGAACTGCTTTCAATCCATTTTCTCCGCAGCTTCATCTCCTCCTTTTTTCACACTTGCATCACTGCTCACATTCTGCTCATTGATTTTGCTGTCAGTGTACCCCTCTCTCCACTCATCCCTGTGAAATGCTCCCCATCACCAAACTCTCCTCTCGCCCCCTCCTCGCTCTCTCTGTCCTGCTGTGGTCTGTTCTCTTCCGACGTGGCCCTGGTTGACTCGGTGCTGTAGCAGTGGTTGCTATGGAACTGCAAATCAGCCATTTAAGCAGTAGCACTCTAATGGATTTGCAGACAGTAAACAGAAACTACGGAAGGTAACGTTACCTGCATCTCAGAAATAAATGACTTTCAGCACAAGTACAAACATTCACAGCGGGATCGTTGTGTTCTTGTACCAACGACTGGCATGTCTCTCTTTGCTGTAAATGATCAAAGAATTCACTCGAGTATGATCATGTTTATGTTGATGACTTAGTTTTCTCATGTCCCGTACATTTTCTCTCCCCCTCACAGGACTGTATCCAGTTGAATCAGTATAAGCTTAAGAGTGAGATTGGAAAGGTAAGTTTGTTGGTTTTCTTTCCTTTTTGCCTCTGTTCAGTTTTGAGTGTTTTGAAAAAATAGCAGCAGCTTGGAAAAGCAAACCTTGGTCACCATTTGTTAAGTGAGAAACCAAAATCATTCACAGTCTGTGCACAATTAAAGTTGCATCTGTTATTCAGCTTGCAGATATATTTACAAGAATATTTTTTTTATATTTAAAAAGTAACAACCACTTATCAGATAAGATATAGCCATACTAGCAACTCTGTGAGCCTGTGCATTGGCAGAACAGTTCTTGGAGCTTAAGGCTAATAACATGCCAACATGCTCACAATGCAACCAAAAACATTGATGTTTAGCTTTGCAGTATAGCTAGTTACCACAAAGACACAGAGCATAGCTGAAGCTAAAGCTAGCTTTAAACTTTTTCTTTAGTTATTAAAGACTGTAGTGGTGGCTGACCAGCAGACCAACATAAATATTTGCTAGCATAGCAAGCAAAATACAAACAACTCTAACAATGTAACAGTAACACAAGCTTGGACAGCATAAGCAGGGGGAAATAAAAAGGAAAACGGCAGGTTCCATTTCATCCCTACTGACCGCCAGAGGCGGTGCTTCAAGCACTGAATGTATCAATCTCGTGCATGCGCAGGTCAAGAGTTAATACCAGCAAAGTCACCTGTGACCCCTGATGACCCCGGTTAATCTATATCTTCCAGTGACATCAGAGGATCTGTTCCTTTTCATTTTCTCGCTTTGCAGGTAGACTACATGTCACCGAGCTAGCTAGAGCTAAGGATAATTATTGCTGTTGGTCAGAGGGGGGCCAAGATGGCGCTGTGAGCAGGCGGTTTTTCAACAGCAGGGGTCTGGCGACTGGGATTTTCGCAAAATTATACCCTTTACAGTGCAGTTTGTACAACCAAAGACTTTCATTTGTTTCATTAAAGACATTATTTGAATTTATTTTTTGTAACGATCTGTTTATGAGCGAAGTTTGAACTTTTACCAGTCTGCTCGTACTGCTAGCTAAAATGACAACATGGGGGCTGCTAGATATCATCGCAGATATGGAAAATGAGCTTGCCAAAGAAAAAAGAACCATCAGTGAAATTCACTCCTATGCTTGTAAGGCTATGTTTGAAGGGGAATGTGAATCCAGCCCAGGTACCCCAGTTAAGACAGAAATGAACAAAAAGTCAAAGAATGCCTCTTCTGAATCAATGGAACCAACTCTGCTTGAAGTGCAACATAACATAATTCAAATCTTCTCTGGCAAAATCAATGAAAGAGCTGACCAGCTTGAAAACATGATAAAGAAAAATTCAACGAATATCGTAAATACTGTTGAGTCTCTAACTTCCATTCATAAAGATGTCATGGAATTGGAAAAAAACGGAGATGCTTTGAAAAAGGAAAATATGAAGTTGAGAAAAAAGGTAGCAGACCTAGAAGCAAGTGTCAACGAACAAGAAAGATACAGCCGGAGATGGTGTCTGCGTCTCTATAGGGTACCTGAAAACACAACAGAGAATGTCAAAAAGAAAGTTCAAGAAATCTGCAGAGCAGTGATTCCAGACACAGAAAAGAATGAGGTAGTGGCAGCAGTCGACATTGCTCATCGTCTCCGACAGCTGAAGACTGGAGAAGACAAGAACATGAAACCACGCCCGATTATCATACACTTTGCATCCAGAACAGTGAGGGATCTTACATGAAAAAGTGCCAAAAAAAAAGACTTTCTGAAAAATCATCGCCACAGCTTCAAGGAAGATCTCACCGCAGGTGACAGAGATGCAAGAAGCCGTCTGTGGCCGGCAGTGGAGAAGGCGAGAAAGGAGGGCAAAAGCGCTTACTTCAGTGGAGCCAGAGCTTTCATTGATGGAAAAGAAATCCATCTTGAGTAAGACTTAATGGTGAAACCCAATAAAAACTGTAGGTCATTCATACTGAGGTTGTTATCCTATACACTGTTAATGTTCTGATAAGGTCTGAAGCACTAATGTGTACAAGTTCAACAAACAAAAGGTTGTTCAAACCTATTTTCTTAGTTTAAACGTTACCAAAAAAACATTACTTAAACTATACTGTACAATTGTTACCATAAGTTTATGCAAGGTCCCTATAGCTTCCTAGAAAAACTTAACTTAATCCATACAATATTCTCTTTTTTCTAGTATTTGTTCAGATGTCTCTTTCTATTTCATCTGTTAATACCAGGGGTTTTCGAGACTTGTTTAAAAGAAAAGCTCTATTTTTATACTGCAAAAACAAAGGTGCTGATTTCTATTTTTTCAAGAAACACATGCAAATTCATCTGATGATTTTTTTTTGAAAAATCAATGGGGTACAGAGATGTGGTTTTCCAATGGTAGCAATAAGTCAGCAGGGGTCGCTGTTTTGAAAGATACATTTAGAAGACAAATATTACACTTTGAAAAAGACATGTCTGGCAGATGGATTATCTTAGTTGTTGAAAAACACAATTGTCAATTTATTTTGATTAATATTTATGCCACCAACTGTAACAGTAGTAACTGCTTAATATTCCAAGATATTGAATCTAAGGTCACCCATCTTTATTCATCTTATCCCTCATCCAGAGTGATATGGGGGGGTGATTTTAATACGGTTTTGGATGAAAATGCTGACCGTTGGCCACCAAAGAACACAACCACAAACTGTGAATTACAGCATACATGCTCACGTATGGGCCTCTTGGATATTTGGAGAAAAATTAACCTTCAACAAAATATGCATACTTGGTCTAATAAGAACTTCTCCCTTCAATCGCGCATAGATTTTTGGCTTATATCTAATGATCTTGCTAATTCCATAGTAGACGTATCAATAGAACCAGCTATCTTAACAGATCACAAAGGTATCTTTATTAAACTTGATCTCAATAATCCTCACACAGAAAAATATGTGGTTCTTATGTTTTTTATTGAGAAATAATGAAATATGAAGTAAGGAAATTTTCTATTGAAAGAATTAAATTAATAGCCAAACTGAAAAGAGAAAAAGAGGTCAAAATTTTTAAAGAAATTTTGGACCTACAAATGAACAATGATAGACAACTAACAAGTCAGGAGGTTATTAATCCAAATCTTTTACATAGCCAATTAGACAATCTGTATGAAGAGAAAACAAAAGCTGCCTTTATAAGATCTAGACGTAAATGGATAGAAAAAGGTGAGAAAAATACAAAATATTTCTTTGGTCTTGAGAAAAGAAATGCTGAATTAGCAACTATAAATAAACTGAATGTGAACAGAGTTATGACAGATGACCCAAAAATAATATCTCAGCATGTAACTAAATTCTATCAACAGCTATATTCTGCAATTCCCTCTACATCTCCAATTCAATCCATTTTAGATAACATAGCAACAGAGTCAAACAAAATCACTAATCACTAGTTTAGTGACTGTTGTGATGTTGAAATCTCTCTGCCAGAAATTGTTGAATGCATTAAATGTCTTAAAGAAAACAAATCCCCTGGTAATGATGGGCTAACAGGAGGATTTTATAAAACCTTTATTTCCAAAATTGCCCCTTTTTTATTAGCTGTATTTAAAGAATCTGTATTAAAAGGTGAACTTCCAACTACTCTTAAGCAAGAAATAATTACTTTAATTCCAAAACCAAAGATCACTTAAAAATAGAAAATTGGAGACCCATTAGTCCTCTTAATAATGATGCAAAATTATTTGCCTTGATCTTTGCCAAAAGGATGAAACAAGGATTAAATTGATTAATTGATGAAGAGCAAACAGGTTTTATGCAAAAGAGACACATAAGCAATAACATTCGCTTGATATTGGACATGA
>JAPZDZ010000006.1:3856934-3879379 GCA_029783805.1 Acanthurus tennentii | reverse complement strand
CTTTAGACTTTTTGGTTTGTGTTTCAAGTACTTCTTGCTAAAGTTTTACTCCTATATCATGTATGTAGTCGACATGAAGCACAATTGTGTGGAAGCTGTGTTTCATTTTAGCCATTATTAAAGCCCACTATCACTGTGATGATAGTGGATTGAACAAGGTCTTGCACTACCAGTGAGAAATTAAAACAACTCACTATGTATTACAATGACATTTCAGACAATTTAATACAAAAATTGAAGCTTATATTCGTCAAATGAAATGACTCATTTGTGCTTTGCATTATTTCCCTTTTGCCATTTTGTTTCAATGTGACTGTATTTTTTTTTAATTATTATTATTTAGTCCTATTACTATAAAAATGCTCAACAATGCTCCATCAAAGAAGTAAACAACTCATAATATTAAATTAAGAAAAGTTTTTACATACTAGAAAATCTGAAAATGGTTTTAAGTTCAGAAAATTTATCCCAATAACTTTGTTAAACTAGATCTACACCTTAATAACATTTAAAAAATTTTAATGTTTTCAGTTAAAGTGATCCTTTCCACTGAAAAATGTTATTGTCTCATGTTTATGTTCCCTAAAATGTCAGACCATGACCATACCGACTACTAACTACATTTACCATTCTGATGCATCCGCTAGTCTTCAGTGCACAACAGACTCCTCATCCGTAATGCCTCTTGCTGAGGCTCAGACATGTGTGGCTGAATCTCTAATGTTTTCTCCAAGCTTACATTAGTCATCTGAATGCACATGGCTCTTCACAGGTCACTCTGTGCAGTTGAGGCTGGGTGAAGCCTGAGGCCTGTGATAGATCCAGATTTTTGTATTTAGGGGAAAGAGATAAAAGTGCCTCCAGCCCCCTTTTAAGATGGTAATTTTTGTTTTTGTTTTTTTTTTACATTTTATGTAGGGACATCATGCTACATAAAATATTAATCATATCAGACTATTTTTCCATACCCAAGACATGTTCGGAGAACAACTTAAGTAAAGACTTTTCTTGTTCTGGTTATTGTGTAATAATATGTATGTGGAAATACATGTATGTAAGTGTATATATGTAATAGTACACAAAGAGAGAAAAGAGTGGAAAACAGAAGACGCTCACTTTATTTTCTCTTACTCAGACTGCTGAAGCCTCCTATCAAAATATCCTCAGATAGCTTTGTAACTCTATTTTGCTCGAAAAGAGGACTGATAGCTCATTAGAAGGAGGAATGATTTCAGCAAAGCAAAACCTTTTTCAATGTACACTTTGTAAGACACACTGTAAGACTCTGTTTTACAGAGCTGATTCCCTGTAATGATAATATCTTTGGAGACATTTCTCCTCCTACCAGACACTAATAGAGACACTGTGGTGTTGTAACCTCCAACCATCTTGTTCTCCAAGAATTGTTGGCTGCTTTAGGGCTGCTTTTAGACCCTGGTCTAATATAGACTGATGCCCAGTGCGCTCTATACTGGCTGCAGTCCTTGAGAGGCTGTTAGAAGCCTCTGTATGTGCTGTTGTTGTGGGATGTTGTTGCCATCATCAGAGGCTGCAGCAGCCCACTCACAAGCAGAATGCAGCAGCTTCCTATCTACTTTTAAGTTTACCTGATATTAATTATCACCATAAGAAAATCCCCCACCCCTCCAGCTCTGCAGCAGGCCTGCAGCAGTCAGGTTGACAAAACAGCACGCTACTTTAACCATGTTAGAGCGCATCCATTTTTAATCCTCCTCTTTTAAATACACACAAGCAGGCCCGCACAGACAGGTACACACTCTGTCTTACTGATTCTTCTCTGAGTTTGCTTTTTATGTTTTATCCCAGTTTTCACAATTTAACAGATGAGCACACAAGTTATCATCATGTTTTTTGTACATTTTTAAAGCTTAATGAATTAACACTGTATTCAGCAGGGTTGACAGAAAATTTGGTTAATTCTGCATCTCTGTGACTCTAATGTAAAAAGTAAAATGTTGTTATGACTTAAGAAACCTAGCTTATATTTGTGTACATTTGGCAGTGTGGCACCCTCAAAATGATGCTAAATTAGCTGTTAGCGCCTCTAGGGGTCTAAATTACAGGCTTTTATTACAATATGATATTGTATTGGTTCTTTGTACGATATATTATAATTATCTTATGACAGTATTTTTTGCCTGTGGCTGGTGTGTGGATATACTGATAATTTTTTCCCCTTGGTGCTTGCAATTACCTGCCTGGCGCTGCATCTTAATGCAGACGTGCCATGGCATATCTTATAAATGATGTCTGATGCTTTTCACTTGCACTGATGATATCTGACCATTGATCACTGAATCAGTATATCAGTCCAGATCAATCACAGCCCTAACATCTCCTGCAATGTACCCTTAGATGTACGCACCACTACCACTGGATTGCCTTGAAACTAGAGACATTGAAAAAAAACATGATGATTTTTAGGCAGGCTCTGGAGTTTTAAAGAGTGTCTTAATTTTATGATTTCCAAATGGATTTGGTTGATCATACATGATAGTTGTTTGATTTGCCCTTGTGTTAGATCTTCGCTGAGTAACAATCCTGAGAAGGATAACTATTTTTAAGAAATTGAGGAAAACAGGCACTAAATGTTTTTTTAAAAATATATATCCTTTGAGCTTTTTGTCACAACTGCAGCTACTGCAACTGCTGACTATGTTGGTGAGCAGGGGACCAAACTACAATGGTAAATTGGCTGCACTTATATCTTGTTTTTCTTGTCTTTTGACTACCCAAAGCACTTTTAAGCACAAAGCAGCATTCACTCATTCACAAACTAACAGCAGTCTGCTTCTTTACAAAGTAACAAACTGCTTATCAGGAACTCATGCACACAAACTCACACACCAGTGGAACAGTCATCGGGTGCAGCATGGGGCTCCGTATCTTGCCCAAGGACAGTCTGAAATGCAGTCCTCCTGAGCTACAGCCTCCACTGAAACACCTAAACTACAGCTCTTGTTGTCAAGTGTAGAACACAGGCATGCACCTGTCCCTTTAACCTCACACAGTTGCCACACATCTCTCCCTCAGTGCCTCTCTTTCAACCTGCGCTACCCTCTGGAGATGCATCTCAATGTTTGAAAACCCCTGCTGCAGAGTATGACTCATCTTGATAGCAAGATCACACTTTGAATCTCTTGAATGAGAATAAAGTTGTCAAGAAGAGACTCAGTTCGTCTGTTTAGAGCTTGTCTTCCTCTCACACCCACTTGAAATCACAGTTGACATTCAGAGGTGATCAAGTTTTTCTCTTTTTAGTTTGGATTTGGATTCTGTACATCAGTGATGGAACTCTAAGTTTGAGGTCAGCGTCCTACTGGGGAAAGTGTTTAAGCAACTAGAAAGATCAAGAGAATGCCTGCTTCATCTCCTGATCAAAGCAATCTTAGCCCTAGATTCATCCTAATCAAGAAGCAGAAAAACATTGGATAAAATTTAGATCAAGGACTGAAAACTGAATAATTCAATCCAACTCTTTCTTGCAGGGTTGGGGGCTGTTCCTAATGAACTTTGTCCTATGCAAATGATAATTAGTTTCCTTAGATCTTATATTATTAACTAAAATATTAGGTGTGGTGCACTGAATTCTTTTCAACCAAAAAAATATATGTTTTCTGTGTGTTTTCTGTGCATGTGTGTGTGAGTGGTGTGTATGTTGCGCAATGAAACAGGCATATGAAATTGCATTATTGAAGTCAATACAGTCCCAAGAATCGGCTGTGCTCTTTTTTGAGTCAGGCCTGTTTGAAGCTATCACCCTGTTATTGCTCAAAGGGCACTGTTTGACTGCTTGTTAGCCATTTTGGGGCACTGTGTGTGTTAGTTTGTGTGTGTGTGTGTGTGTGTGTGTGTGTGTGTATGTGCGTGTGGTACTGCCCCCCAGGGATCCCCTTCCTCTATCCCACTGACTTCAGAGCTGCTTTGAAGTTCTTCCTCAGAGGAGAGGTGAAGGGGAGGGAAGAAAGGAGGGGTGGGGGTTGTGGACACAAAGAGTAGTGGTGGGGGGTGGGGTGGGGGGAATGGTGGAAAAGCTTCATTTTTTTTATCCTTGCCCTCACTCTGCTCTGTTTCCATCACAATTTGAGAATGATGTCATAGGCTACATTGTGTTTCTTGTATGAGTAACTGTAGCTGCAAAATCACGGGAGGACCCAGAGAGAGACAGAGAGAGAGAGAGAGAGAGAGAGAGAGAGAGTGGTCGATGTAAGGAGAGCGCTGTGTTAGGAATTTACAGCATATTAGGGTGGTCATGTAGCCGCTCTTGGTTAGCTCATGAATAATGGAGGGGATCAGTGTCTAGTTCCATCAGGCGATCCTGGTGTACTTTTTCAGGTGCACTGTGTGTTTTCATATGTGCGTGTGAGGGTGTGAGGGCGAGGAGAGTGAATGGAGGGGCAATGAGAGCAGCTGCTGTGGCCAACACACCCTCAACACAAAACCATCTGCCATGCTGACTCCAGACACACACACATTCTCCTCTATTCTCTCTTCAGCAAACACACACCACACATACAGACAGAACACACTAGCTGTCTATCTAGTGATTTCGCTATTTAGCTATCTGGCTGCAATTTTTATGCTCACATCCGTCCTTTGTTGTACTTTTTTAAAAAAAGGGTTTTATACATTGTTGTTCTGTAAAGTTAGTCCTGTAAAAAAAAGGGTTTGAGCTGCTTCCTCTGCAGCTACTACTGCATTGGCATACTGCAGAAGAAAAACTAATACAAGCTAATTAACCTCCAATGTGGGAAAGGAGTAGAAATTAATGACTGAACTATGTTTTAATTAGGACGTTTGCTTTATCCAAAATCCACAAAAGACATTAATTTAAATCAGCACCCCAAAGCCAATCTTGAGCTCTTCAGCTCTGCCACACGAGATTTACACATACACGCACATACACACACATGCACACATGAATATATTTTTAATGATGGTGCTTTATACACACACATGCAACGACTGCAGGTTTGTTGAGAGAGAAATTATTGTTTTTGTGTCTTTGTATTCCTCCGATAGCCTCCTGAATCATACTGCGGTGATAGATGCTGTAGATAAAGCAAAGGAGTGAGTGGGAGAAATGATCCTCTCAGCAGCCCATCCAGAGCTGTCATAATCCTAAGTGGGTGAGGTGGTGGAGAGGATCGGGCAAAGATAAGATGATGACTCAGGGAGCAGCTCTCACATGAGGAAATGAGACAGAGCCTCAATAAAGGCTTGTTTGGCGATTTACTAACCTCCCTCTCTAGCCCATTAAAAACAGTATTTACAGGGGTAAACCAATATGATCTCCTGCTAGCCCCAGTTTGTAGTTTTATGGTCTATGCAAATCACGCTGAATCTCAACATTTATTTGGATCACGTACAGCCTTTTAAATAAACAGCTTTTTAATTGCTCTGGATAAACAGGATTGTCAGTGGGTGTGTGTAATGAGTGACACTGGTTCATCGTGAGTGAAACCAGCATACAAAATGTCATCAGCGCTGAGCTGCACCGCAAGGCAGAATTCTATTTATTTACCCCAGAGGGATGGGAAAAAGGCCAAGGACGCAGAAGAATAAAAGCAGGAAAAGGTGATGCTTCGAGCAAAAACTGTGCTGAAAAGATGAATGCAGGCTCTGACCTTTTCCATCTTTCTGTTGCAGAGCATATTGGGAATTCATATCAGCCTCGCCTGCTGCAGTCATCGCATGCCTTCTACTATTTAGTGTTAGCCAGACCTAAAATACAAGTAACAGTTTGCCCCCTTTATCCTCACCTCAGAGGCAGCGTACTGGCGGATGCGTCTCGCAGATTGACCTTGCCGTTAAGCTATACCTTTGCTTGTTTCTGAGTTACACTGTTATTTCCTGTCATTTTGAGTCGTTGTCAAAATGCACTGTGTTCATTCTGTCAGAGAGAGACATGCAGACAGTATGAGGGAGGGGTGACTCAATCACACTCTCCTTCTGTGATGATTTAAAATTGTTTGTATGAGTGTGTGTCAGTGGGCATTTGCATGTGTCAGATTGAAGGTGATGATTATTATTATTATGGCCAAATTTCTCTTTATAAAAATAACATCCTCAGCAGAAAGACCTGAATACCAGCATGTGTATTATTCACAGCTACTTCTTCATTAGATTGAGTTTCACTTCATCCTTTGATTGTTGTAATAACCTGGATAACTGACCGCTTAAAACCACCTTGATGCTATTTTTTTTGCACAAAGAGGTTTCTGGGAATTGCAAATTACAAATACAAATGTACAAACAGAAATGTTAAGATGTCACAAAAATGTAGCAACTAAACTGCAAGTCAAAATGAAAAAGAAAAAAACATAATTATAAAATTAACTTGAAAGTAAACTACTGATGTAGTATGTTCCTCATTTAGCAGTTAAGAATTAGTATTATTTTGCCTGTAAAGAGTGAATTTAATGTTCAGTTGTTGAGATAAGATTAGTTACCGGGGCCTGTTTTAAATGTCTTAGAATTCCACTTACCATAATGCTCTTAAGCAGGGGTGCGCAATTAATACAGACATTGATTTGGCCACATGAAAAACTATTGAGACTATTGCTCAGGGCCAAATTAATTTTTTCATGCTTCAATATCTAATTCTTCACCCGATTAAGTTATAGAAAATATACTTTGCTCTAATTTTCAGCATTTATTATATTGGAAAATCCCTCCAAACATCATATACAGCCACATCACATGCAGGAGTCCTTAATTTAAAGTACAGGACTGACTCTTTTGTTTAGGTAGCATTGTTTGGCTGTCTTCAACTTCTCCTCTTCTCATGTTGTGGTTTTTGAATACAGCCACATGTTTGTTGCACACTAAACAGCTTCACCTCCAACCTTTGTACAAGTAATACTTAAAAGTCCATGATTTATTTAATAATCTACATTTAGCATCAACCTTACACTTTTTGCCTTCACTTTTCATTTGTAGCAGATAAGTCCAAATCTAACCTCCATCAACTACTTCGCACAGACAAAGTGAAAATCTCCAGTCATGGCACTCACACATCTCCCACATTAATGTTAACCACAAGGGGAAGAAGCGAAGCATACTCACAACAAACAAGCATTTCAAAATGAAAGGCAGTACAGGGCATTTATTTAATGCTGGATTGGCAAAACAATCATGGGAGCTTGTCATAGAAATGGCCACTTCAGCTAAGGGTAAGAAAACTAAAGGTAAAGAGGCCTAAAGAAGAAAATATAAGACACATGACTGATCTGGTGATGGTAAACTCCTGACATTTCCTGTAGCACCAGCTAAATCATTTGATATTTAAAACATGTCCCATACTTTGGTTCATGACCAAAAATGTGCAAAACTAATGTTCATTGGCATTAACCTGATGAACACCAAAACTGCCTAAAGACACCATCTTAGCATTTTCATTGTAAACATGTTTGCAAACCCATGTAAGCATGTAGCTCAATGTAGCCTTCACTGAGTTTTGGAGAAATTGGAATTGTGACTATACACTTTCTAGAAAATGAAAAAGATAACCACAATAACGAAATGAGTGTTGTGTGTTGTATTGCTCAAACAACTGTGCTGCTCTGAGCTTTAACACATTCTTGATATGGTTATTTTTTTCAAAAGCGCCAGTCAGTTCTTTTAGATAACAAGATTTCCCACTGTGTGTGCATATTCTCAGAGTATGCAAACTGATTTTTCTTCCTACATTTTTACAAACACAAATTGGCAGCAGGCATTCGTTAAACTGGACAAAAAAGTTGGTCACAATAAATATACACAAAGAGAGAACATGAAAAAAAATGTCTAGGAGAGAGCATCCCTTGTTTGTCAGACCACATCTGTAGCATGAACATGAACTTGGAGTCTGTTAAAACAGAGAGCTTACATGACTGTAACCCCTTTAGAGCAGCGTAGCCTGTGTGTATCTATGGTAACTACTCTCTTCTAAGAGAGAGAGTTAACAGGTATATAGGCATGGATAGTGGATGGTGAATTATTTAGAAGCTCTATTAGACAATGTCTGCTAGACACAGCCCCAGACTGAATTTAAACCTGGTATTGAACTGCAAGGAGGGAGAGATATTAGGTGGCAGTTCCCACCAAGCCTGCTATCTTCTGCTGTACAGACCCATTCACTGGAAAACCAGCAACCTATTTTTCAGATAAAGCAGTACAAACAGATTATTGCATTCTATTCTCAATGTTCTCAATAAGATTATCATGCAAAAGCATTTACTGTATTTGCTATTTTAACATGGAAAACGGCACAATGGTAAAATGCTTCTATTGAATGAACCTTTCAGCAGCACGAGTGCAGTGCATGGGTGTGTCATGACTCGAATATCTGCACATTTTCATGAAGATTAGCTGTAAATGGAGAGTATGAGAAGCAGTGTGTATTCAAGTGCTGCCTGGTTGGTTGAGAGTAATGATCTCAGATGTGTCGTGGTATTCTGCCGACATGCTGCAGCATCTGTACTGCTGAGTGGTACAACTATATTAGGCATGGTGAAATAACACATTACTTCTGTCAATGGAGGACATCCTCTTAGCAGCTCACACTGTCACCTCATTTTATGTCTGCAAACCTCTGTCACCACTTTGATCAAGCAACCACAAGCAATTACTCAGACTAATTGTATCCATTCTACAGAATGAAGGCAGTGGCAGCATGGGAGGCCTGATAATCAAGACCTCTAAAAAGAAAACTGCTGCAACAAAAAGCAGGATTCTGTCCAGATTTCCTTTCTTACATTTAAGCAGTGCTGTGCATACATTTGATTTGGGTTGCAAATTGATCTGACTGCTTCCACTCAAGTATGCTAAGTACAATTCACAGGTACTTTGGTTTAATTGTGTACATCATGTGTGTATCATTACATTCTATTTTATACTTATATTCCTTACGTATTGTTGTAATGTACCTTCTACTCAGATGCCTTTATTGACAGCTATGGTTTCTCAGTACATTAAAAGTTAAAATATATAATAACACATGATAAGCATACAGTATACATTACTAAAGATTAAGCCAGTAGTTTCACTCGTTTCTGTCTTGTGACCTCTTATAAATAATGTTTACTTGAGGCTACTTGTGATGTTTCAGATGTCTGTAGCACCTTTTACACAGCATGTTCAAGGTGGAAATATTGCCTCTTTCTGTTCTAAGTTACAAAAGCAGAAAAAGAGGTCATTGTTGTTCTGCCTCAAAGCAGGGAAGGCAGGTAGTAACACTGCCGGATCGATGTGTGTGTAAAAAGACGAGAAAGCACTCCATATTAACAGCCTCATACTGTTATATATGATAAATATATCATTCCCTTGGACCATTTTTCTGCTAAAGGAGTACTTTTACTTTTGAAACTTTGGGTAAATTTTATTGATAGTACTGCTTCACTTTGAATCGAGGACTCTTGTTGTAACAGACCGAGTTATTTTGGTTCTTCTGCCCAATTAAAGGATCTGAACACTTCTTCTACCACTGCAAATATTGACCCATGTTACTACCAGGATAACAAGACACCCCCTGCTGAAATATTATTCTTGATATATATTGATTCACTATGTACTGTTTGCTTCTGTTTGCAACTCTGTAGCAGTTATTTAGACCATTCGTGTTCTCTCTGGTTACTTTTTGGTACTGAATGTAGAGAAGTTGGTTGCTTTCTCTCTTCTTCCTCAGCATTAACATCTGTGCTTGGTGTAAAAACTACAACATGATTTTGACATTGCAGCATTCAAAAAGAGCTTAATTCACTGAAAATCCCAAACTGCACCAAAATGCGCTGCTCAACTTGATGTGTAGTTATTCTCTTTTTTTTTTTTATTCTGTCTCTTTTCACTTTGTGTACACTCATAAATGAAACCACATGCCTTGTGTTTGAAGATTAAACCATCAGGCATTATGTCTATGAAATCATGAAATTACACAATTCTTATTCAAATTGAATCACATTTTTATGTATTATTCTATACACATGTTTTTCAACCATTCAATTTAGCAGACTTATCTGGACTTCAAAAGTGTTTCAAAGACAATTAGTAGCACTCAGCTGGTTTGATTTGTTTTTATTTATATAAAATTGAAGGCACGGTAGCTTAGTATTCATCTGCTGTTGGATGATTGAATAAATGGGTGGTCATTTCCAGTCGTGATTCAAAAGTTATATTACAATTCAACTATTACAACTGAGAAAAAATAGTCTGTCAGATGACCACCATCAAGGATAATCTCATTACAAAAGAAGTTTTAATTAATCAATCTGCATATCTGTGCAACTTATAATTACTCTTGGGGAGTAACTACTGTTTTCTCCTCTGTTGTACACAAATGTTCCCACTGCAGCTCCTTTATAAATATACTTTTTTTTTCCTGGTGCCATGCTACTTTCACAGTTTCCCCACCCTTGATTTACTGAGCAATTTTAACTTCTGCAATCAGTAGAATTTTCTCTTCAGTCATAAGGGAAATTATGCCATTTCCAGTGCCTTATGCTAATAAGTCTGATCAAACTAGATGAAATCAGTTTCCAGTGGCTGCAGCCACAGCAGAAATCCTGTGAAAGTACTTCCAAAGTAGAGCTCTAAAAAAAGAGTTCAGTATTATCCTCATGCACATGAACACTGGACTCAAGAGAATGCAATGCAAAAACAATAGTACTAATAATAAACAAGCCAACTAGAGATTTGTTATAACACAAAGAGCCTGCAGTTAAATAAAGAGGACAAAAACACACGCACAGAGAAACAGAGCTCTTCTGGGAGTTCAACAAGGCCAAACACCAGCAGCAGGCTGCAGCAATTCACACAGCAGAGAACTACTGAACACTTATGGACCCTGGCTGCCAATTTGATTTTTTTTTTTTCAAGAGAGATTTTTGGCCTTATTGCTCTCCTGTGCCTTTACTGGAGGAATTTGTCTGAGGCAGATGCAGGGGTGTGAGGTGAGACATTGTCGAGGCACTGCGCTTCTCAGAGTTTGTCGCCTCGCCCTTGAAGTTACATGTACTGATAGAAGGCAGGGGCCTCAGCAAGAAGATGGAGATAAATTGGGACATTTTACTATTGCTATTGTGTTTTCGTCAGAGCATTTGTCTCTGGCAATACAGTGCCGCTTGTTACCACAGGGACCCACTTATATTAACCAATCTGATAAAAGAGACGCACTGACAGCCTTTCTTTCTCTGAGGCTCCCAATACCCATAAAAGAGCCTTTGTTGACTCACATTTTCTACGGGTGTTATTGTTAAGACTGCCTTTCTTAGCAATAGGAAGTAGGCTTTATAGCAATCTTCAGCAGAATAAACCTTACAGTCCTTTCGTACTCTGCAGTAATGTTATTGGTTGGTAGCTGTTCTGTGTAGGGACAATTTGTCGCCAGTCTCATTGCCATAAAAGACAATGTTCCAGAATTCACAAAGATAATCAAAAAGATATGTTAATCTGTCTTTTAGAGAGGCACTGTTTTTTAAAAGTATACATGAGCTTTGCTTTGGAAAGTTTTAACTGGCAGAAGGGTTTTATTGGATGAATGGGTGTCAACAGAAGGTGAGATCGACTCAACCAGCTTAAAAATGTTGGAGAGCTCCTACACTCCCTTTTCTCTCAAACTCTAGAAACAATCCAATATGTTTTTGAAAAAAGGTAGACTTCAACAAAATTATGACTACTGTGTGCTTCACATTCTATTCTGCTGTACAGTATTCTCTCTTTAGATGGAGAAGAGTGTTTTTCAGATGGCCCTGGCCTCCTCCAGAGTTGTGAAACAGAAAAGTGTCTGACCTTTACCTGCACAGTAAAGGCAAATGGCCCATTGGTGCCAGATAGGGGCCAAATAAATGTCACCACCAAACTGATCGGCACCCTGGTATTTTTTTGTCCCTTTATGCAACAGGACAGATCCATTTCCTTGGCTGGAGCTTTAGCAAGGGTACAGTGCAACCTGAAAAAGCAGGCATGAAACAAATGAATTTGAAATTTTTGGATGTTCGGAGACAGACAGATATGCCCTGTTTGAACTTGTCTCATGATGTGTCTTCTTCCAAATCTGACTGTCATTTGTATTCTATCCTCGAGCCTCCACCCTCATTGATTAACCCCACAGTGAAGGGTGTAAAGGAGTTAGCTGTCAGGGGAAATTTCATGCCCAATGCTTTTTCCATTAGGGAGAAACAGGAGAATCCACCTCCTTGGAGGCATTCAGCTGAAAGTTGTGGACCATGAAGCCTATAGATTCCTTTAAGAACCACATTATGAAACTGTAAGTGTGTGAGGTCGTACAGCTCACTAGATACAGACGGAAAGCAATGCAAAGTTCAATATTCAACCCATCTGCAACTCAATAATGGCTCTAGAGTGCAAGGAGTTTAAGCACTTCAGGCATTGAACACTGGCACCCTAGTTTGAGGAACTGGGCAGTTGTTAAAAAGTTTGGTTTGTGCGTATTTGAGCTGTTTATTTAGCAACAACTCTGACTATAAACACAGAGTAGGAAATCTGGGAGATCGACAGGATTGTAAAGTAATTTTTGCAATGTTAGAGCCTGACACTGTACGTCTGTTCAGAGTGACTAAGATGGGGGCTAAGGGGCTGGTTTACTGGTGATAAGCTTGTCCTCTTGCATCTTTTCCAGTTTGTTACCAACCACTTTGCTTTATTTCACAGACCTAGATGAGAATATCTTTACCATTTGTATGTCTGCACCATGAACATAAAGGTGGAGCCAGCATCGTGGCTTAACACAGTAATTCTCAATTGTTTTCTGTTAAATTGCTTTCAATTGTTGGGTTCCTATAAATCTAAAATATGAATGTATTTATAGAGTGTGGTCTAGACCTGCTCCATATGTTAAGTGTCTTGAGACAACTTTGTTGTGAATTGACACTATATAAATAAAATTGAATTGAATTGAATTGAATTGAATTGAATTAAACCCCCCCCCAGGAAGAAGAAAACATTTTGCGCCATCCCCCCCCCCCGCCACGACTATAAATAGTATAATTTGTCTATAAAATTGTCACAAGTACACCTCTGCATAACATTGTATCCTTATTAACATTAAGGAAAACCAAAAAACTGCCATCTACTGTAGCGGATGTGCAATTACACTTTATACTGGTACGGCAATGAAAAAGCAATTGGTGGTTTCGCCGTGCATGTTCCCCAGGGTCACACGTGCCCCCTTCCGGCATTTAACCCCACTATTTGAGAAGCACTGGCTTAACACAAGGAATGGTAGTAGTTGGAAACAGTAATCCGAACTCCATTTAATAGTAAATAAATACACTTAACAGCATCTCTAAAGCTCCATAATTAAGATTCATTTTTTTTCAATCCAATACCCAAATTTTTAATTTTACATGCCATTATGTGTCAGTCTTTTTCTTGGCTGTAAGACGTT
The DNA here is from genome assembly GCA_029783805.1 of Acanthurus tennentii. NCBI lineage: Eukaryota > Metazoa > Chordata > Actinopteri > Acanthuriformes > Acanthuridae > Acanthurus > Acanthurus tennentii. Next base: position 3,865,974 of record JAPZDZ010000006.1, on the reverse strand, counting down.
GCTATGAAACCAGTGAAAATTCCAAAAAGTTACTTCCAGCAGCCAAGAATAATGAGCAAATAACCCACCATAAACCCACCAAGAGCTTTTATGATTTGTTTATTTTATTGATGAAACAATAAGATAAAATTTGTTAACTATTAAGCTTCAGAGGTGCTGATAGATGGCAAATTGGTGTTGAAGACTATAGCCTTAGTGTATAGATGTATCTTAGTGTACAAATGCTAAAGTATCAAACTTTTTATCAAACGCTGCCAAAAAGTGAATATGTTTATTTCCAAAAATGTTATATTAGTGCTATATTATTGCCTTGTTTCTACCTCAATCTATTGATTAAGCCAAATACAACACACATTATTGAAGGCACCATCACTTTGTAGTATGGGCAAATACCACAAAAAGCAGCCTGCATCTCTCTCACAAAGGTTTGTCACTTGGATATTACCAGCTTGTCAGTTCTTTCTCAGTACAAATAGCTGTTGTCTTTAAACTCTAGAGGAATAGGCTGGAGACAGACAATCATTCATTGAGACAAGCACTTCATTGCAGAGAAGTGGTGAGCATTGAGAGATTGTCCTGAGTAGAGATGAGAGGATCTGTAGTGTGCAATAGCTCCACAGCCAAGGAGCTGAAATGACTAGAACATTTCCCCTGTGATACTGAATTGGAAATTGGACCCCAGGACACACAGGACAGATAGGTATATATGGGTGGATGAACTATTTGAATTTAAACAGCAGATAGCATGCACTGGCCGACCGTACATGGTGTGAACTGAATAAAAACAACTCATACTTACCTGAATTTTCCCATTTTGCATTTTTTCAATCCATAAAATCCACAAAAGGAACAAAATTACTCAGAAATCTTAGCCTGGTGATCTGATGAACAAAAGACATTTTAAAAAAGTAATTTTAGATTTTTATCCTCTATTAAAAAATTCTCACTAAAAATCAGAGCGATGAACATTACACAGAAAGCCTTTTCACTCTAGTATAGTTGACTGAAAAATGTGTCTACACTTACTTATAACTCTTACAATAATGGCAGAAAATCATACTGATGCTCCGTAAGTGACTACTGTGTATCCTGTCCTGAAGATTCTATGTATTATATGAGACGTTTAATGGGAAACAGATGGCATTGGTGTGGGGAGTGGGGGAGGGTGGTGCACACATAGACACACTGCCTGGCCAGGGGATAATACAGCAAGCCCGAGAACACACTCATCCTCTGTCCACTGCCTCCCAGAGGATTAATAAGCCCATCATGGCTGCTGCCCATATGTGGGCCTACAGAAGGGATGTGACACTGTGGGGCTGATTCTGTAACTGTTTAGCCATATTGTCTTCTAATGCCTCAGTTTGACTCTGTAATGTTTGGAGACCATGTTACTATTGCCTTTGTTACTATCAAGTCAGCTTCATTTAGTACAGTAATGGAGGGCAGAGGAAGAGGGTAGATGAGGGTGAGGGCTCTAGCTCTGCCAACTGGAAAACACTTAGAAGACTGCAAGTGTTAATCATTTATTGTATTTTTACACTAAGGGAGAAAAACAGGTGGCTGAGCTTGTGATTGGCATAAAACGGCGAGGAGCAGCCCTTGTCTAGTGTTTTCCTCTAACCTGGCCCCCACAGGAGGACATTTTGCCCACCACCTTGACCGTAATGGCTTTCTAACAAAGGGCATAGCATTCTGTGTAGGTGCTGCTGTGTCAGTATTGACTTTGTCTGGAGCTGTATTGGTGTTGGTGACATTTCTTGTATTCTCACATCACCTCCAGGGTGGCCGAGAGCTCTGTCTAACCTTTGAGGCGCCAAGTGGTGGCCCACTGGAAGAGCAGCAGCCAGCTCACCTGACCTTTATGAGTGCTTTATAAGTGCTTTCTCAGTTCCCCCCCGCCACACACCCTCTCTCTAGCCAGCTCTGTCTGTTGGCTCCTGTAGACCTCGGTATGTAGTGCTGACAAGCTGGATCTGCTGCTTTCCTCGACTCCCTAGAGAGCTGGCTGGCCTCTGCAGCTTGTCTCTAGGTATCAGCTTGCAGACAGGGATGGCAAAAGAGAGCAGACAGTGCAACCTGACTTCCAGATGGTAAAGATAGATAGTTTTACTGCAGATAGGCAAGGGACTCCTCTCTGTTGGGCTGTGCTCCATATCACTGTTGCTCTATGTGTGTATGTGTGTGTGTGTGTGTGAGTGAGTGTGTGTGTAGGTGGGTGGGTATGTTCATGAAAAATAGTTTTATCCATGTCACAATCCACTTTAATGGGCAATAAATTTATGGCATTATCATTAAATATAAAAAACCAAAACTGGTCATTATTAAAATTCCTATTTGAATCAAATTATCATCAGAGTCTGAACAGTGTGGTGTGTGCATGGGTGGTTGGGGGGGGGTTGCTTTTGTTATTCAGCTGAAATGTCAGAGTATGCTTAAATAAAGGTGACCTTACTGTCACCACAGGTCCCTGAGCAGAATGAATCCAAAATCCACAATGATAAACAGTGATGCAGTGTGCTTAATGAATGCACTTTTTGCTTATGTAAACAGTCTTATTAGACTTCAACTGATTGTCTAATTAAGGACATTAAGATATTCCTAGAAAAAGACCATTCCTTTAAAAATCCATAAAAGAAGTTATTCTAATCATTAAGTTGGCTCATTTTATTTACTTTCTCATATTGGTTGCTTTTCCTTACCGATCAGCTTAGCTCATGCACAAAAGTGATCCACAACTGCTCCATTTCCCAATCTGTGTATGAATATACAAACTGTTGTTTGTACAGAGGCTGGGGATTATAGCAGGATGCCTCCTCTGAAAGGTGCCTTAATCCTGCCCCCAGCTTGCAGATTAGAAGGCCCTGCTTTTTGAAGATTTTACTCAATATCAGCTCCTTCCCCAGGCGTGTAAACACATTTTAACACTGATAAGCCCAGAAACATTGCTGTGGACACCCAAAAATACAGCCCTCGTGAGATATCAAAGGCTTTACTGCGTTCATATATGCATGCGTGTATAGTCTCTCAGGGCAGTGCGATGGAGCTTGTGTTAATGCTGGAATGTCTGCCGCTTCATAGCCCACTAGCACATAGTCCTCTCCGACAGATGGCTGGAGGAGATGTGAAATCTGAGCAGGCAGAGAGGGGTGGGATGGCCATTGTGGCATCATGGTTTGCCTCATGTGATCTCCCTTTTGCCACGACTGTTTCACGCATGGCGGCCGTAGATTGAGATGTAAAAGCACAGAGTGAGGTAGGAGACAAGGAGGGAGGAGTGACCAATCCCACCATGTCAGTTTAGGCAAAGCTGTAAAAAACATATTTTTTTCAATTCATCTCTCCAGCTGCATGGTAGACGGGTTCGAACGTGTAAAAAACGCTTGCGCCCGCCTCTGCAGGGCAGTGAGGTATGTGAGGAGCTGATGACAGATGGTCATCATCACTGTCAGCGACATTTCTCATCCACCCCTCTCATCTTCTGATGGAGGCCTGTTTTTCTCTCTGTGATCTTTTTGTTTTTCTTTTGATATATGGGGATGGGCTCGAGGTCACAGAAGATCAGAGATGATAAGACTGACCTCTCTATCGTCTCAGCCCTCCATCAATCAACCCAACAATCACTTTCTTTTTTGTGGCCCCTCTGACATTCCCTCCCAATCTTCCTATCACTCAGTCCTCAACAGTTTCTGTTTTCAGGCAGTGAGTATCTGTGCCCAATTAATCTTGGTCATATCTGTACTTGTCTGTTTGACATACAGCTTTTGTCTGGACAAGCAGGTCCAATATCAGGCTATGAATTTTTTAGTAGACGTCATTACTGAGAAATAATATCCAAACAGGACTTTCTGCAGGATTGACCTTGATTTGATAAAAGCTATCTGTCCTCTAGTGTTAGTTCATCACTTTGCTTTTCCCTTCTATGAAGACAGTGCTTCCTCTTGGGGACAGGCACTGAACCTGTCAGTGATTGTGGGGAGGAAAAAAAAACACCAGCTGAGGTCCTGAAATATTAGCAAAAATGACAAAACCCTCCCCAATCACTCTCCTGTAGTGCAGCATCAGGAAGCTCTGTTCCTGATCTGTCAGCAATCTGTGCTGCGGTCCCAGTGGATTCCTCCATCCCCCATCTCCAGAAATACTGTATGTACACAATATGAATGTAGAGAGGGAAGAAGGCGCAGTGCACAATAGTGTTTCTCTGCTGTGAATGAACAGCTCGAATGAGGGCTGAAAGAGCACAATGTAGGAGGGGAGAGGTATATTTGTGCATGTGTGTGTCTTATCTTTGTGGAGAGAAGGGGGGGTGTATGACAGGCAACACAGTGTGCTGCCTTCGAAAAGCCTCCCATAGTGTCACTTGTACTCCTTCGTATCTGTGTCTGGTCTATCATTGTTGTAGAAGCCGGCGTCACCCAGCGGCAGAGTCTGAGTCCAGATATCCAACATCTCTAATTGGCCCATGCAAGCAAATTATACCAGTGTTTATTCTTATAGATGATTACATCCACACGCAGCCAGCTGTGAAATAGAAACCTTTACACATCAAGTCAAGCTGGCCATCCCCAGAGAATTTTAATGGTCAGGTTACACCCTGCATATATTTCATGCACTTGACCAATGTCACTGAGGGACTGCCACTAAAACCAAAAAAAAAGAAAATAACAACAGGTCCTAGACAAGTGTTCATACCATCATCCTCAAACAGCCACAATCAAATAAATTATAGTTGCATCAAAATTCAAGCAGTTGCTTCATGATTTCAAGAGGCGCAGAGTGCAGAACAGCCTTTAATGGACTGACATTTTGCCCTGTATCTTTTTTCCTCCCCTTGAAGATGGAATGAAGCCTGTGTGCTCGATTTATAAAAGCGCTACTGTCCAAATTAATTTGAAATGGAATGTCGGGGTTGCCTTGGAGACACGCAGAGGCAGAAGCCAGCAATTGTAACTCACCTGAGCTGTCACAGGAAAGGCCGCCTCTGCATTTTACGAAATGAAATAGTCATTTCATTATGGTTTGCAGTGAAGAGGGCGAATAATAAAGGGAAATAGTTAGGATTTGTCATTTCCATTGATTTGTCAAGGCCTGTGTGTATTTGCAGCCTCTGCTGTATTTTACGACAGAGCTCACAGGGTCACTGAACATTACTGAAAACTTATTTTCTCATTGAGCTTCTTACTATGAATGATAGGATCCTACATTGACACAATCTACCGAAGTTATAATTATTTTACATAGAACAGAGATTTCTGTTTGCCTTTCTCTTTCTCTGTTAGTCTAACTGTTGTCAACTGGTTTCAACTTTGAATCAGAATCTGACAACAGCCCGTGTATTGTTTGGTCAGTCAAGCTTCATCGAACAATTATTTTCATTACTGATTCATCTAACCTTTTTTTTCCATTAATTGATCTATTTTTCCCTGGAACATGAGAGAACAGTGAAAAATGTCCAAGATGATGTCACTGAATGTCTTGATTTAGTTCACCTACAGATCAGGAGTCAAAGAGAATTGATTCATTAAAATGTAAGACAAGGAAACAGGAACAGATTTTCTTACACATGAGAAGTAGAACCATGAACTATGTAGCATTTTTGCTTGAACAATTGATGAAAAAAATGAAAACAGACAACTGCTGGTGCCTGTTTTGGTGCTAGTCTGGTCATAAGGCCTTGTGGTTTCATCCATGTGGCCTGAACCTGACTCTCACTTTGGGAACAGTTTGAGATCTTTCTATCATATAATTTTTCTACAATATAATTTTTCATAGTACAGTTTAAGCTATCAGAGAGCCCTGTACCAAAAGCACACCATATAATTTGTCCTCTATATAGGAGTCGAACTGTAATTGGTGTTAAATTGCTACATGAAGACCTTTTAAGCTTTTAAAGGGCAAGAGCTTTTTAAGATTTAGCCCATTTATAATGAATCACATGGACTTTTTTGTACAAATCTTTACTTTGCAAAACAAGCTACAGTGTTTGAGAAATTTGTACACATTTTTTCTGCCGTCCTGGTCTCTATTGGTCTTCATCTAATTCCACACAGTGTATATGTTTGTTATAAAAGTAATAACCTCATATCCACAGTAAAATGATGTCAATGATGTCAATAGCTCTATGCATTGATTGGAAAAATGCACAAAAATATAATTACCTGTATAAAATGCTATTTAAAATGGTCAGTGGAAATATTAAGTAAGCATAATTTGTAGGCCAAAAGTTTAAAGTTGCACAGGCAAATATTTTTTTTTTTTTCCCAAGGTAAACAAAGTAATATGGGCTACACGTGTCTTATGTGCTGATCAAAGAGGTCTGACTAATGATTCAAACTGCTCTCATTCCAATTAGCTTATTGTCGCTGTGTTCTTTCTTGTCGCTCTGCGTTAGCTCACCATCCTCTCAGGCTTTTCTGATTAAAAAAAATATTCCAATTAAGAGGAAATGCAAATTCAGCTCATTAGACACAAGCATCAGTGCTATCTGTCTACAGAAGCTGGTCTCGGTGCTGTTGCAGCCTTACCTTGGCTTGCAAAGCGTCCCTTTAAGTAGCTGTATCAATCTTTTGGGCTTGTCTCACTGTTATCTAGTTAACCAGCAATCACTCCACATGCCTGCTTTAGCTCTGACAGTACTTGGTGAATTTGAAAAGGAATTGTGTCAAATTCTCCTGTTAGTGTAATGCCAACTAAACAGCAAAGAATAATTGATTTTGTTCTTTAAATGTGTTTCATTTGAAAGAATATTCTTACTCTCCTTTTGATCCACTTTTTTTACATGAAAAAAATTTCCTTTTCTCTGTTTCCCATTAAATTGCTTCATACTGTAGCAACCCCTGACAACCCACCTTTTTTCCCATTCCTCTCTCTTATGTGGACCTTGTCTCATTTAGCACACACTCTTTTCTTTATCTGGAGCAGTCTGGTGGGTAGTCGTAATGTGGTTTGACATGCTTGTTCAACTTAGCAGACATTCAGGTCTACTGATCCCCAACCAGAGTGGCCTTGACCTTCTTAATACCCACTTCATGTCCTTCTTTCTCGTTTTTTTAAATGTAAAATGTCCTTACATGAAAGTTAGGAAAGAGAACACTTCATCTGATTTGCATGTAGGGCCCTCAGCTGAAAGCTGCGGATGCCGTGACTCAGAGAATACAGCAGGAGCTTAAGCCTCATATGAAGTGTGATTCACCCACTGTGCAGGATTGGTGTGTTTGCAGGATTAAAAACATCTTCATAAACACAGATGTGAAAGTTGATTTAAGCTTGAAAGATCCATTGTTTTGATTAGAGAAAAGATCATTTCATTAATGTACCTTGAAACTTAAAAAAGGGTGTTTTCCCCTCTGCTTTCTTCCTTCGATCAGTGCCTTATTCACATTCCAGCTGCTCTTGTATGGTATAGCTTGAGAAAAGATTTTTTTAAAGCCTCTTCTAATAATCATAAAATATGTTGTGGTGCTTTGCAGACACTACTGCTTGACATTTATTATTTATTACCATAGCAACCAGTGCACTGAATTACATGTCTAAGCATTAGAAAAAAACACACAGAAGAAGTTAATCATCTGCAGCACACAGAAAGAATACAATCCAAGTATGGCTATAATGATAAGATTTAAATATGAGTACAGTGATGAACCAGATTTGATCCAGTCCTGTGTTGGACTACATCAAGTGAATTCTTCATCTAGTTCTTCAAACTGTCTAATTGATTCTCTATTTGACAGGATTAGAGATATTATCTTTCCTCTTAAAATTTTGAGAGTAGCAGTAGCAAATAAAGTTTTTTCACAGACTGTTGATAAATGATGTGTAGCTGCTCTTGCCTAACCTACAGTCCTCTGCCATTATTTTTTCTTACATACACCTCCCACATCTCACCTTAGCTATGGAGCATTGGTCTAAAGGGTTCATTATGACTCATTATAAATCCTATGACTAAGAGGAAACTACCATCTGTGAATCTAATATACATTATATAGTCTTGCCTTTAAGGGCTTGTAAATGGATGGTTAAGTCTGATTTCTTTCATTCTCCCAAAAATGAAGTAAAACTACAGTCCAATAACACAAATGCAGGTTGATGTCCACAATCATTATTCTATGTTTAGTTCTGATTGACAACAATCCTCAGTCATTATGCACTGAGGTTATTCCATATGTTTTATTTAGAGTTCAAACGTGTATATAATAAGCTTTCTCGCTCTTTACTGATCAAAAATAGTAGGTGCAGGATGCAATTTACATATGATCATGTTACGCAAGACTGTAGTTATAAATAAGACTGTGGCATCTCAGTCAACATGCCAGATTTAATAAGGACTGAAATGCATTGCTGGCTATGCTCCATTTGGAGTCATATGCTTCATGCCAGCAGCAGATGCGTGTATTACAGTCTTATTAGGCTGCAAGGAATTGGAGCTGTGGAAGTGTCTGCTGTCAACTGGAAGCAAAACATAAGAGGCAGAAGCCTGGATCTAAATGTTTATCTTCTGATTAAACCCTTTAGAAGTGATTCATCTGTGTCTTTGACTTAGAATGGCTTTACTACTGCCTGAAGTCCAACAGACATGTTTTTAGTCATGTTAGTCTTATAGATCCGGGCAGACACATTTATTTGGATGTATTATTGGATAGATTGCAATGAAATTTGGTCGTTCAAGTTTCCCATGATTTAATAACTTTAACACTTTGATTTCTGACTAAACCATTTTAGAACTAGTGAAATTCTCTCATACTCTTTGTATGTTAGTAATTAACCAAACTAACCTGCTAACAAGTAAACTAAACTAAGATCATAAACATCGTAAGCATTTTATTTGCTAAACATCAGCATGCCGGCATGGTCATTGTGAGCATGTTGGCAGGCTTGTGTTAGGCTCAAAGGACTGCTGTGCCTAATTACAACCACACAGGGCTGCCAGCATGGCTGTAGACTTTTAATAACAGGTTAGGGTGAAAGTTATGTTTTAATCATTGTGTTTATTATGTTAGACACACCGAGAATTTTTTTATTAATTAAAATTTAGACCACCACT
>JAPZDZ010000006.1:3820172-3830495 GCA_029783805.1 Acanthurus tennentii | reverse complement strand
TGAGCTGTAAGAATGGGAAAGATGATGATATTCTCACTGCTGGGGTGAGAGAAGATTATGAACGTCAGTGCAGAACTACAGTCATAAAAACATTTAGTGTGTGAGCATGATATTTTCATTGTTTCTGTAATGTTAGGAACCAGATTGGTCGGTCTGTGTTTGATGCATTCTGTGTGACATTAACCTGCAACATGGGAAAAATGTTTTGTGAAGCAAGCAGTTTTGCCAAAAGGATGGCTCAGTCAATCCGCCACTTTGGTCGTGACTGAAACATAAAAGCAACAGTTTGATGGATTGGCATGATATTGTCTGCAGACTTTTGTGTTTTCAAGAAGATTAATCCCACTTATTAAAGATCTCCTGACTGTTTGTCTAGCATCCTCAGCAGGTTTAAATGTGTGGTTTTGAGGGACATTTCTCAACAGCTAGTAAAAGGATTGGCGCTTACTTTCTGTTTAGTGCTCATCAGCAATTTTTTACTTCAGAGTTCGATCGATTGAAAGTGGTAAAAGTGGCACAGAAATGCTTAACTAGTTTACCTTAAATTTGAAACAGTGTCTCCATTAAATTATTTGTCCACCACAGAGCACAAAAAAATTAAAAACACTTAAATGCCCTGTTTATGTTTCTTGTAATTCTCAACAAAGCAACCTTGGGAGAAGTATCCAGATCCTTTTCTTGTTTTATTGTCATATGTTTTGTAAAAAAATACCACCGACCAATAGCCTGTATTGTTAGTAGATCCCATTAACTGTCAAAAATCAATATCAAAATTGGTTGTAAGAATCTGGTATGAGTCAAGGTCAATCAAGATGGTTAGCAATGGGATAAGCATGTGCGTGTTAGCTTTGACTTTGTGAGCATGTCAGCAGCATGCTGTCATTAGTATTTAGCTCAGAACACCCCAGTGTTTACATAAGCCTAATAAAGCTACTAGCATAACTTTAGACTCAAAGTCTCTTATGACATTTAACTGGAAATGGGTTTTGATCAGGACTTGTCATACATCCATACATCTGTGACTTCTCTCACCCATAATACTCTTACATACACACTCACCACATTTATCATCCTGGTCTCTTGTGTTTTCAGGGTCAACCACCTTCACTATGAGCCTGATGAATATGGAGAAGACCCTGAATTGGTTGATTATGAAGATGGAGACTATGACCATGATTACCACAGCGACAACCGGTAAAGCAAATGTTCAAACACACGATACTGTATAATGTGTTGTGGATGTGTTGACCCTCTCTGACTCCTCAGTTGGTGAATTAAATAAGCCACCTCTTATCTCCTCCACACAGCCTCGGAGAGTTTTGTTTGATAATTTCCATGAGCATTAAATTGATCTCAGGGCACAAATGCTCTTTTGATCCCGCAACAACACTCCCACCCAGTGACAGTAAGCACGGATAAACATCCATTATTGTTCCTGCTTGAAAACCATAATGTAGATGGTCATTTAGATTATGCATTCTGTGTGTCACTTTGCAAAAAAGATTAAGGGTAATTTCCTCAAAGTGATTTCTTGTTTGTATTGTAAGATATATTGCATGAATGTTGTGTATTTTTGGCAGAAAGAATTGAGGAAATGAGAAAATAGACACTTATCGCCCTGTTATCGGCACAACAGCAAATAACTATAATCAGAGATGTATTCTATCTGAAAATTATTATAACAATCTCTTGTAAATTGTTTCTGGCTTTGTCACTCACTATCCCGCTCTTGATTTCCCTCTCCCTCTCGCTTTCTCTTTCTGTGGCCAATTCAGAGTGAAGAGGAAATCAAGCAGCTCTCCATCCCCTCGTCCGAAAAAAAGGAAGAAGAAGAAATCTGGTCGCCGAAGGAGTCGGTGAGTGGAGAGCAGCTAGTGGAGTGGTTTGATTTTTTCTCCTTTTTTTTCCCCTCTTTTTTTCTAATCTCGTTGACAGAATAATTACACACTGTTTTTTTGAAATAGGATTGCAGTTATTTTTGTGGGAATTTTGTGAATGAGCCAAAGGAAAACAGCAATTGTGGAGAGGAGAAAAATCTGTAGGGAGTCATTGGTAAAGCATTTTTTCATCTTTCTCTTGACAAAGTCAGAAAATGAGGAGAACAAGCTAGAAACTGAGAGAAACCGAAGAGGTAAAAAGATACATTAGTGCAAAGGAGAGGAAAAAACAAGAGGGGAAGGCAGTTACATTAAGAGAACTGGGGATGAAGAAAGCCTTGGTAAGAAAAATCAGCTGAGCTATTACAGGATGACACTTTTGCTAACAATGATCTCTCAGAGGAGCAATGTAATGTAACACAATGATGAGCGAAAAGAGAGAATTTACCAGCGATCTGAGGCTCATTTTGCAGTCATGGCATGCAAATGTTTTTCCCTCTCTCCATCAATAGGTTTGGCAGCTCCTCACCCACTCACAGAGAGAAGAAGAAAAAGAGTGGGAAGAAACACAAGCGAGACAGGTGAGTGTGTACACAAACAGAGAAATGTCAGTACAAGGGAGAAGCTCTGACTTTTCAAGAGTTTGTCAACAGTTGCCTCCACAGTGAGTGATGTAATGAAAAACAATATTAGAAAGGACGGGATGAAGGAAAGGACGATAGAAAGGACAACAAGCTGGGAGGAAAGTGAAAAGAAAAATGAAAAAAGGATGGGAAAGAAAGGTATGGGAAGAAAGAGATGATTCAAGCACGAGACGACAGGAAAAGAAAAGAAAGGAAGTAACAGAATGGAAGGAGGGTATGAAGATGAAAAATTAAAAGACAGGAAGAAAACAAATGGAAGACGTAGACAGAATTCAAGAGATGAAGAAAGGGAAGACAGACAGGAAGAATATACTTTGATAAAGTAAGGCAAAATTTAAGAAAAGAAAGGAATGAGAGACAAGATGAATTGGAAGAGAAGTAAAGGAGACAGACAGGTAAAAGAAGGCAGAGGAGAAAGAGAATGGATGAAGGAAGTAGGTAAGAGAGAAAAGACAATAGGGCAGAAGAGAAGACAGAGCAAGAACTCATCAACAAATGCTCATGAAATGCCTTCGGATATCATAACGACAATATGCAATCTAAAAGCGCCCTCCTCCTCCTCCAATTTCTCTCATCCTGCGCTTGACTTGGGGGGGGAGCGAGGCTAAATGTGTTGCTTTAATAAACCAGCCTGTATGGGGGCACACAACACAAGAAAAATGAGACTCTCACCAAGGAGCTGAGCATCAGTGCACTGCCCCGCTCCGGTTTCCCACCTCTCATCAATCCACGCACATCCGAGTCCTCAGCGTCCTCTCTCCTCACCCCCCACACCTCCCACCAAGCTTCACACCAAAGCTGCTCTGCATTGCAGGTGCTGTTGATACATGAATAATGCATCAATTAGCAGGAGGGGGGTTGCATAGCATGCAGGGTTCCTCCCCAGAGTTGCTAGGATTCCTTGATGCAAGTCTCTCCTTGATCTTGTCCCGCTAAAAATTTTGCACCACTGCTCTTTTGTAATGTACATTTATAAAATAACGGCTCCTTGCTTGCAAATGTCACATCCACTGTTCATGTCCCTGAAGCAGAAGGTGGGGGTGATGGATTTAGCTGGGATCAGAGTGTGAGAGAGAGGAGAAGAATAATGAGCTCTCCAGAATAACACCTCATATACAGTTGTCCCCAGTCATTTCCCTCCACTGGGGGAACATCAGCTGCTACTGGGGCCACAGCTCTGAGCCACATATCAGCAATATACATTACTTTGACAGCTTTATTACTCCCCTTTTCAGAGAGTCAACACACTTTGTGCTGGCACTCCCTCCCACTCTACTGCATGCTATAGGTGTGTAGGACAGCAAACAACAGAGGAGATGGAGGACTCTTCAGGAAATAGCAGCAGCTCTCACAGACCAGCCTGACTAATCACCATGGAAACTGCAATGAGGGTGAAAATGATACAGAGGTGACGTGTCAGTCAAATGCTGAGGACTGAGGAACAGCCAGTCTCCCCATCATTATTGTATGCTCACATAGGTAGTTACTGGGGAACTAAATCTCAGTTTATTATTCCTGCTTTGTCGCAGGAAGCAGCATCCTCTACAGTCACAAATGAAAAAAAATAAGCAGACATCGAGCACCTGTAGAATACCAACAGGAAAAAACCTGCTGTGAAAGCTCCCTGGGGACATCTCTGCACATGTGGATGTATGCATGCATTCAATTTAGAAATTTGCGAATGAAAATATGTGGTGCTCCTGCTGTTCACAGTGACTTGAATATTTTCTTATTCTGTGGTGGGTAGCTGTCGCCTGACACTGCTTTATGTGTTAGTGTCTGTGAAATTGAAATGTTTCTTTTATTCATATCCAATCTCGAATGTATGCAGATATTTTATTGAGTATATGACTTTTCATCTGTTAACTTAGTGTAAACACACTGAAATAAATCTCAATAAATCTCAATGGCAAGGGAAACTTAAACAACTTTGTTGACTTTACAAGGATTTAATATTTTTTGGAGGTGAATTTGATAATATATAAAAGGATATAAACACATGTGGCACACTGATTGATGACAGTATGAATAGATGTTAGGTTCAGCCTCAAGCATTTATCCAAAATAATACCCCTTATGTCCTAGAATTTATTTCGAGGTTCAGTAATTCCCAGTAAGTAATAAAAGTAATAAAAACCTTTTCTGAGTGAAAGGTTAATCTGAAGTTACTCACGTACTCATATTCCTCAGTAAAACTGTTTCCTCCAACAGACCCCTGGTCCATGGTTGCACCAGACTTTGCATGAATTATTCAGTGGATTTGATGTAGCTGTCATCATTATAATGATTGTGTCGTTTTTATCTGTATAGATCCGCATCAGGCTCCAGGAAAAAGAGGAGATATAGGTGTGTATGTAACCAACACAGTTTAATATGATCAGCACTGTTAAAGAGAAAATTCACCATATATTTTTGTGGATGTCCAATCAGTGTTGATAGTAAATGTAGTAAATTAAACCAATAAGTTCCTTCATGTGTGCTGCTTTTACCGAGAGAGCTGGGATCTCCTTGCAGAGCCATGTTGCCTACACGTACCAGGATGCATTGTGCAAAGCTTCTGACACTCACAGACCCCACTAAGCTAAAAAAGTTTTTGCAGCATACCTCTGGCTAGTCAGGCTGAAATAGCCTGTAAGTTCTTCCATTACATCAAGTATGTTGCTGTCTTCATAAGAAGAGCAGATTCTGCAGCAGGATAACTCAGCTTTCTTGGTCCATATAGCACATACAGAAGACAGTGTTGTTTCAGCTGACTGCATCACCATCAACACTGAAAGGAAATCAACATAAAATGTGGCACATCTGCATTCAACAACATTGTTTATGATAGTGTGCATTCTGATTTTTTAAATTGCTGTAAATGAGTTTTTTGTGCAAGATGTTTTTTAAGTTATTGTCATTTTCGCCTATTGATTAGTGTTTGTTTACAATGCAAACCAGTTGGGTAAGTCTTACATTGAGTTCTCTTTTTACATGCCTTGATGGTCACATCTTCATTATCTTACCTCTAAAATTTGTTTCAGATCCGGCAGCCTAAAGAACAAACACAAAGACAAGAACAAACAGAAGAAAAGGTGAGATACACGTAGAATCACTTTTATACTTTTTGCATATTTAAAGGTATATGCAGGATTTTTTCTAAGACACGATGTACAGATGCATTCAAAAATACTCGCCCTCAATCATAGCTTATTACACACTAAAAGTGTGAGCTGCAGGTCTGTGTGTCCATTTTGGGCATGACTCTCTCTCTCCCTCTCTCTATTGGTGTGAAGACAAACAGCAATCGGCAAATCCAATATAATATACTTTTAATCTTTAGCTTACAGAAAAACCTATGTGTCTGCCTATTCCAAAGCCTCACATTTGTTATCAGTAAGCTTCCATGTACATAGATTGTATGCAGTATGCAAGAATAGGTGAAGCACAGTTTGTCTTTGCAAACAGCTAAACAGTGAACCAAAGTCTCCATCCTCAACATGAGTACAATTGCAATCCAGTTCGGTCTCTTGTAAATTTATATTGGTATTTAACTCAGACTCACATAGAATGTTAATGACTGCAAACCACTGAGTGCATCCGATAAGAATAATGTCTCAGTTTAAAACAGTTTCTATGCCTTACATCGCACCCTGTGTTGATTAGAATATATATTGAAAGTGTTAGAAGAATGTCATTTGAAAATATGCATGAACTGTTTTACATATCACAATATACACTACTGAGAATGCTGTGGCATGTGTGTCCCTGTGATGTATGCGTACATACACATGGCTTTATGTGTGTGCATGTATGCATGTGTGTGGTGTGTGTTTGTCCGCTGGTTGTCATCCATCAGGTCCCCTGGTGAGACACCCAGTAGGAGTTCACAGCGTCAAGGCAGCTGCTGTAGCTCTCGTAGTGCCTCCCTGTCCTCCACTCGGAGCACCTCCAAATCTCCTGCCAGGTAGACCCCCCAACATAAACACACACACACACACACACACACAAGTGTAAAAACACATCACAGCACACACTGATATTGCTCTACAGACTCTTGTGCAGTTGCCCTGGTGACTGTCGATCTCTCTCATGTAGTCCTTGTCCACGGGGAAAAGATTAGGATACAAATGGGGCTTCTCACTCTCACTCTACACTCATACTGAGTGCATTAAAAATATTTATTGTTGGCAACACTATCAGTCATCTCTTGTAGCAAGAGGATTGTTTCTCTTTCGAAAAATGAATTTACTATGATTAAAGTCAATAGAATTTTTATTTTTATTTTAGTTTAACTGCATCAAACATTTTTATTTGTAGTGCAAATAAGAAGTAAAGGTGCAGTTACTAAGATTTCTATTCTCCTGTGTGAGGCATTCTTTCTCCAAAGTCAGTGATAGAACAGAATGATTATTTCTACTTGTTATGAATTGTGATATGTTACATTTAACCACAGTTTCTGGGCCGTTATAGTCAGTGGTTCGTTTAGTTTAAACAGGGGATGGCTCAAACCTCGGCCCAACCTAATACTTACCCTAATGCTATGGTTAACCCTGTTAAAAAAAAACATGTAACATGGAAAACATTTGTAACAGAGTTTGTTTGATGTATTTCAGCAGCACAGAGGCTTCTAAATGATCGGAAATATTGCTGTACTTATGCCAATACTCATAGTACTTATACTTTACCTGCCTGCAGTACTCATTACAGCAGGGGTTCTCAACTGGTCTCAGCCCAGGACCCACATTTTCCCATGGTCATTAAGTCGCGACCCACTTTTATAGAATACAAACCAAACAAATTTATTTGTAAAAAATAGCCTTCAAAAACACATTTAAACATATATATGCATGCAAAGTAAATTTAAGAGTAATTTTTTTAAGAAACTGTGGAGGAACATGACAAATACATGTACTAAATGTACAAGGTACTAAAAATAAAATTAAATATCAAAACTGCACAAAATAAATAAGGCCACAAAATTTCACTTCTCTGCATATCTCTGCTTTCAGAATACATTAGTAAGAAAATGGTTTCATGCTCCTATGTGCCAGCACTTCATTACAAATAACACACTGAGGTTTCTGTCCTTGTTTCTTCTCAATGAAAGAAAATCCACATTTACAGAATTAGTACCACAGGCACCAGTGTGTCTCTATGGTCCTCTCTGTCTTCTTCCACTACATTTTGTTTTCTGATCATGAAGGTGACACTAATGCTGTAGTGATTTATTGTACATAGGTTACAATACACTTTAGAATTAAAAATGTATAAATGAAGTTGAAAGAATATATATTCAATCCAGGATAACACTGACTAAAGAGACTGAGAGAAAAAGACACAATTACATGTGTGTCTCTTGCTTCAGCACCCTGGACAGCACCATGGATTTATCATTATGCAGCACAGATGTATTGACACTAATATTACAGAGCCATTTTAATAGCCATAGATTCTTATTCACACAAACCTCAGTAGGATAAAGGATCAATTAGTCAGGCAGACTAGACTAACTTAATTAATTACAAAACCCCACTGCCCCTGCAGCCTCTCTGCTGCCAGGCGATCAAGAGGGAAGATGACAGGTTAACAAGGGGGAAGCTTTTTGTTCAATTCAATAACAAGGGGGTGGCATCCCCCCTCACCCCTAATCAAATCTTCAAATCAGATCCTTATTGAATTGAATTGAATAATCTGATATTTGCTTTTCTGTAATTAATATATGAAAGATTGGTTACATATGTACTTACATCTGTGGTTTGTCCCATTTTTTAATCTCTTCATATTTGAGAAATCCCCTGGTGTGCACAACATTATTCCTCATGATCAGTGATGATTTGTACAATCGTTAAAAACATCAAGCAGAACATGTTTCAGAAAATGCGTGTTCACCTCTGTCTCTTTGTTGAAGTCATCCATAGGAATCCCTTTAATTAACTTAAAAGACCCCTGGCGCTCTCTTAACTCAAACTACTTTATTACACACAAATGTTGCATCAGGCCTTTGCAAGTTAAGATAAATCAAAAGACATTTGTATCTTTTGCTTAAGTCCAGGAGTTCCCCAAGTGAATGTGTTACCTTGTTTGTTTCTGTGTGTTTCTGTACTCTTCTAGACTGAACTCCAAGCACAAGATGGACGGACAACAGACGTCCAACACCCCACTGTCCTCAGGCACCAACACCCCCGCAGCATGGCACAATGGGGACCACACCCAGCGAAGCCGCAACGGCAAAGCCGGCAGACTCAACCACAGCGAGGGCGAGAAAGGGCACGATGTATGTAATCTCCTCTATTTTGCTCCCACAACCCCACCCTCCCCTACCCACTCCAATGGTACCACAGTCTCTAAAAATGAGTTTTATCTTGCTCTTTTGTGTTGGTTGACATGAATTCTCATCACTTTTGATACTGAAAGAGTTTTTTTCTTTTCTTTTATCAGTTATTCCTAAGTTGTACGTCCGTTATTATTACTATTATAATTATCTGACGTGTAAAAGACACTCCTTTGTGAAACTTTTCCGCTCCTGCTGCTTTGTTTCTGGCTCTCTTTTGACTACTATGCCATCTTGTTTTTTGTTTTTTTTCTATTTTTGCTTGTTCCTGTTGTTTGCCGGTAACAGAGGGAGGGAGCAAAGAGTAGAAAGGTTTCAGTGTTTCAGCTCAGCACACATCCTCTGATTTAAAGCACAGCATCGGCATACTGCACCTCAAATGGAAATAGGACCACACTGACAGACAATGTTTCCAGATGAACGAGCAGAAAGATGTGTTGTTTCTCCTGAGCGGGCAACCGCCAAGGTATAATCAAAACAAAATAATGTTAAGCCAGGGACGGGTGTGACTACTTCAAACATTTGCTCCCCCTCAAAGGTCTTTGCCTATGAAGAAATATCAAAGAGAAATGTGTCTATCAGGAATGAGAACCAAAATTTTACTGCAGATAAAGTCTTAATTAGCCTTTGCTGGGTCGAAAGTCATGATCAGACGTCTGATGGTGCTTTAATGTGATAATAATCTGCAATTCCTCCTTGAACGACTAATCCAATTACTTATGGGAAAGTCTTGATTCAAGCATAACAAAATGAATTGTAACAAAATATGGTTATGATCAAGGTGCAGCTCTCCACATCTGAGTTTTGTGCTGGGCTGTATGGAAGATTTTTAATGCTAAATCAAAAAAAAAAAAGAAATGAACATAAAAACAATACACACACAAGCTGATATAAATAAAAAAATTCCTTTTATGCATTTACTGTGTCATAATTCAATGAAAAATGTGAAAAGGGCAATTTTGTCATTTCCAACTGAATTAATTGTTTTACAGTGTGACATGAATGGCAGTTGGAACATTTTAAGGTTCTGTAACGTAACATATACACATGAAAATGAACTGGTTTAGTTACGATAGGGATGTAAATCTTATCAAAGTGTTTAAATTTGCTTTGAATGACAAATACAGTGAAAAACAGAACTGAAGAGAGAAATTATGCTGTACAGGGCCTACATGTAGGTCTACATGAGCTGAATTTTCACAATGTAAGTGGCAAGATGGCTGCCAAACAGCATACCGATTAGGGGTGTAACGATTTATCAATCTGGATCGATATATCGATTTGTTAAGCAACGATCCAATCAAATCGATTGAAACTCAAAACATCGATCAATATCATCATCTTTAAGATAAGCCTTTATTTTGAAATTCCGACCGCATACTCGTTTCACAGTTTCCTCCCAATTGCGCCTTGTTCTGAAGTTTCAAACAATGCAAGCGGCAAGCAGCCAAGGTAAAGAGGATGACGAGATTCACCCCCCTCTTGGGAA
>JAPZDZ010000006.1:3788512-3802603 GCA_029783805.1 Acanthurus tennentii | reverse complement strand
CTGACTCAGTGGACTTTTAATGACAAGAAAAACAAAAAGAGCACTTAAACATTACCTAAACATTGAGAATTCAAAAAAATACTGAATCTAGTTTAGTTGATTGTCAAAAAAATGTAATTTAACTTAACTGTAAATGGGTTACTGGTAATAGTATTAGTTTTACGGCATCTAGTTTACATTCCTAACATGAACTTCAGCCAATATTTGCTATTAGTATAATTATGAATTTTAGGATGTGTTACTGAAAAAGCTTCCTGAACCCTGACTGCAATTATCTTGCAGAACTAGTGCATCGAGAAAATGAAGTGAGTTCATCTTAAGGACTAGTGCCACATTTAGATAAAATGATGTTGTTTGTGTCTTCAGGCAAACATGAGGAGAGGAAGGACGAGCATGGTTTTGTGTCCAGGACCTTCACCAGGAAATACACGTAAGCAGCAACACACTTCAAAGTTCATAATCGATCAAAGAATGAGCTTGGAGAATTATTTTTTTTCCAAACTCAGAATTTTTCTCTATCACTTTTAAGAAATATGTAATTCTGCTGATGAAAAGCAGCTGCTGGCCATGTAATGTGTCAACAACTCACTTCAAAACTAAGAGACTTTTTATTAAACATGGTGTGTTGTGGCTGTTTGATGGTGGCTTTGCAGTGAATTTTCATGGAAGAAATGCATTTCTCAGGCATGATTCGGTTTCCTGTGATTCTCTTAATGTGGCTTTTCTGCCAGGACTCCCTTTAGTTTTGGGTTGGTCCGGCCTGTGGAGGGCTGGCTGCTGCTGATAGCTAAATTTCATGCTCTGAAAAGCAGAAGCAGCAGCAGCCTCCTCCTCCTCCTCCCAGCATTCATCCCTCCTCTATTTGAGTTTTTCCAGCTCCATGGGGCTCTGCTGCCATCCAGGGGCCACAACGCATGCATAGAGAGCACAAACTGAGCTGCTCTTGTATCTGATTTTACCCCACTGAGTGTGACTCAGGCATTCATGATTCAGTCGGTCATTGTTAAAACAGCAGCAGCGATGCATTTTTCATCAGCAGTGGAGCTCTTTGTAAATTAAGTGGTGCGGTTTCTCAGACTGAGAACCTGATTTTGTCTTCTTGCTCCCCTCCAGCCTCCCATCCACAGCTAACATTGAGAAGGTGACATCCTCCCTGTCTCCGGATGGGGTGCTGACCGTGGAGGCTCCTTTGAACGTGCCGGCCATTGAGTCCTCAGAGACCTCAATTCCCGTCAAAATGGAGAGCAAAGGTGGCGTGGTGAAGAAGTAGGAAGACAAGCAGTGCAGCGTCCCCCACACAGATTCAAATAAGCACTTTTTTTTTTTCTACAACAGGCTTCTAGAGAGGTTACGGAGCAGTTAATCGCCCTTAAAGCAGGCTTGTTCACACATCTAAGGGAGAAGGAGGAAGGGATTGCCCTTGCTCCTGTCTGTGGTAATGAGCCGACCCCAGCTAAGTGCACTGTGTAAACACATCTGCACCATCGCCATATGCCTTCTTATTCTGCTGTAATTACACTCTTCCTCTGATTTCGGGAAATCTCAGCTTAGCCCCGCTCACATCTTTCTCTCTTCCTCTTCCTCACTTACACACACCTCTCTAATTTGTTCTTTTTGAGTAAATCCTCTTCATTTTGACTTCTTAGACACACTTAAGAGAACAGAAAAAATGGACTGTAATAGCAGTGATCTTGTTAATTAGGGAACTAAGGTCTCAGGAGAGCAAACACACTGCCACTGTATGTGCAGAATAATGCCTTGTAGAGATCACACTGTGGTCCTCCTGGACTGGAATTATTCTGGCTGTTCAGCCATGCAAACACAGAATAAATATCAAACAACATATTAAGTTTCTTCCTGTTTTTTTATGAACTGTTTTTGCATGCTGGTGACATGACATCAGAGGTGACGCCCTGTAACTGTGAGCTCTGTGTCTGGAGATTGGGAGATACGGTAATGTTGTGGTATCATATGCTCAATTAGTCATCCACTGGTCATCCATGACAAAGAGAGAAAGTGAATCATGTTAGCCCCCATGAGTGATGCAGGTAGTCCATGACAATCCAGTTTTTTTAAACTCTTGTTGCTTTTAAAAGTGCTTTATGTATCATTTTAGCACCAGTGTGAGAGCACTTCTCCAAAGTCAAATCTGCTTCAAAGCATTTTACCCTCACTAAGTTGTTGGATTACAATATAAAGTATAGTGTTTGCAATATACAGGTACAATACAGTCCAATATGGACTCCTGATTTTCACCCAGATGGCCCATGTTACAGCAGTTTCATGTGTTACAGGCAGCATTCATTTCACTATCTTACACTATTGTGCTTTCCTGCACATACAATACACAACTCTAATATGACCTCCTAATGGGAAATGTACTGCAGTTGGGGCTTAAATGGTGCATAAAGCACCTTCAACGGTTGTAATTTAAAATTAAAGAATAGTGCCCCCATCTGGTCATGTGATGTCATAATTTACCAGGGTCCTATAAAACTGCAAATGCCAGTGTCATTTCTTGAGCATATAAATCAAATGTCAAGATACATGTCCTTAATTTACAATCTGCCCATCAGCATCCAAAAGAAACTTTGTATGATTATATTTAGTATATACATATCATACATATTTTAGTGCATTACTCTCCATCAAGTGACCTTCAGCAGACAGGACTTTCTCAGTGTAGAGGGGATGCTGAGTTCACCCTGACACTGACATGACCCCAACTCCGTGCACTTGTGAGCTTAAGTTTGAAGTCTGTACCAAAGTGGATAAAACTGATATAGTGGTTGATATATGAGGTGGGTGTCATATGTACAGAGAAAATGAACCATTTCTGCTGTGTAAGTGCACTGAAAAGTGTCATAAGGCCCAAAATTGCATAATTCCATCATGCAGAATGTCTCCAATTAATTATTCATGCCCACATAGATACATAATTGATGAAAGTGTGTTCTCTACTCTTTACTGAGCAAGGTCACTTGAAACAATTACACCAGCCATGGATGCTGGGGGGGGCGAGTGAAAAAATTACCGTCTGCAAGAGCCAAAAGGTTTATGTACTGTTAGTACTTACATTAATTATTCCATTACTAATCGTGCTATTGATGCCTTTTAGCCTCGATACCCCTGAGGATGAATGATAATATCTTTGATGATCCTCTGACTTTTGCATTTTGTGCATTCATTAGTCTGCTTTTATGGCCACACTCTTGCTTGACAAAAGGCATTTATGCTTACAGGACAAGCTGAGGTGGTAGACATGACAAGCATGATCTAGCCATCAGCACATTAGCATTGTCACTGTGAGCATGTCATTGACTGATTGAAGAACTTGGATCAAAACAACATTAAACAGCAAACAGCAACAAAACAGCTTCAACATTAAGAGTCACATTTTTATTTATTTTTAAGATTGTATCTTAGATTAATTATTCCTAATTTAGTTGCTCTAAGTCAAAACTAATGTGTATGAAAAGTAACCAGACTCCAGGTTTCATGTCTTACGCAGTTATTTGAATGACCAAAGAACAACCTCAGTGTTATTATTTTTAAATAAAATGAGACACCAACATCAACTTTCTTTGTAAGAAATACAAAATGTAGAAAATGTGGGAATACATTTGATGGCCCAGTGTTGAGATGTTTTTCACATATTCTCTGTTGTAGTATATCAGCTGCACAGACTTCCATTCATGAAAAGAAAATACAATACATATACTGTGTATGACTCATGTGAGTAAACCACTTAAAGACTTAAAACTTGTTCCTTGAAGGGAAATTATGTGAATATTTCTGTAGTACAGTAATGCATGTACAGTCTCCTTATATATTCATACTGATCCATGGCTGACATTATACAGGAAGTCTGGTTTATGTCACTGCCATGATGCTTTAACATGAGTTACATAACTCAAAATAGTATAAGCACAGATTCCTCTCTTTCAGCCACCTGTATTAAATATTAATGCGTTGTTATCAGACACTTGAGACACAGGATTTGTGGGCAAATCTGAAGTTTTAAAGTAGCGCAACAATGTTATTCCACAAAAAATGTAGTAAATTACGTGTTGACAACGGTAAGACACTCCTGACATTAAAATAAATGTGTCCTGTGCAGATTTTCATTACACCCTGCACACTTTCACATAGTTAGGATGTGTGGTAAGACACATATAAGTGGCAAACACACACCATCAAGATATATAAGTATAGGAACTAGGCCAGGGGCAGCCACTGGAAATGACATCACCAAACCATATCAGCTGAGGGCCCCTGTGGAATCAATACACTGCACCACCGCAGATCAAGCTAGTGCATCATGAGTTTTTTTTCTTTTTGTTAATGATCATCTCCTGCTAGTTAATCATCAGTCAACGCTGGATGAAATGAAAGATGTGACGGCTCAACTAGTGACATTTTGAGAGGCTGTTGGTTTTCATCACTTCTTTTTTCTTCCTCTCTGTCAACTTCCAGTCATTCAGGTTGCGTGCCAGCCCACTAATGCACATTCTAAGTCTACTCTTGACTCCGGAGCTGCAGGGGAGGTCTATTTATAGAGTGCTCTGCTATGCACTGAGCCTCCAGCATGTTGTATAGTTACACAGAGTATATGGTGGACATGAACTAGTACTTTTTCGCCCCTATAGTTCCAGACTTGTGGTGACTAACAGACTGCTTATCAGCTATCATTATGTTCATCTCAGACGTTTCTCCACACACAAAAAAAACATGACATGCATGAGTGCGCAGATTTAATGCATAGAGGTCTAAACATCTCTCCCTTTGCTGAGCATTATATATATTATATGTATTCAGTAGGCTACTTGTGTCTGCCACACAGTGAGCTCTGCCACTCACAGGGGCAAGGCAGGCCGGGCCTTAAGACGAAGCAGCACTCTCTTAACCACTTAGCATTTCAACTTTTCCTCTTCCATGAGTCACCATTTCCTTCCACTTTAATGCAGGCCTAAATTATTCATGCCAGTCCCCATCAATCCAGCAGCTATCCAGTCCTTAAAGTGCCTCGCACGAGGCACTGTTTGCCACCAGGCTGCTGATTGGACTCTTCTTAGACCTTTTACATTCTCCCTGCACTCAGGCTGGCAGGCTGAAGAGGGCTGGCTTCCCTGAAAAGAGATCTCAAGTGATCTTGAAATGTAGCAGGGACAGATCATTTAAAAGAAGTTAAACAAATGTGATAACAGACAAATTCACTTAAATATAGCAGTGATTCTTGTTTTCAAAGGAAATAAATGCTATTAGAGATGAACAACTATGTATGTATGTATGTTTTCATATTGAAAAAGGATGCTGAAAATGCTTCATTTAGCTCACAGAATAAATATAACTGACAATTTTAATTTTACGCAGTCAATCATTAATACATAGTATGTGTCTCATGTTCTATTAGGCCTTTTTCACAGCAGACACTTTGACTTGTGATGGTTGTGAAAGGACAGGTGTTACTAATCACATTAACAATGTGTCACAGTGAGTTGTGACTGCGACTCAGCATGCATAATACAGGACCCTGAAACCAAGGAAGGCATCATTAAATGTGTTATTCCTACCCAGTCTCATTTTCAGACCAAACTCTTCACTTACAGACTAAAAGAGGATGATGATGCAACATAAGAACAGTATTTTTAATACATGATGTCAGTGGTCAACTTTGACAAAGCCATGTGTTGTCAAATACTGAAACTGCACTGTTGGATACTGTAAGATCCTGACCTTTCTGTTTTCAGTACTATACATTGTACTGATGTCATATTTTGCTTACTGTAGAGCAAAGAGAATGCCTGCTGTGTTTGTGTGCTACATGCATTACAGCAAACATCCCCCTCACATCTAGAAGAGTAAATCACTGATGGTGATGGTAGTGTAAGATTAAAAAGAGAGGCCAGAGAGGTTATTTGACAAAGTTAAACTAATGGTTTTGGGCTGATGGTTTTCTAATAACTGGTTTAAAACCTCCAATGTTATCTAAAAGGTCTAACATGTAGGATATGTAGGATTAAGTACATCTGTTTTCGTAGAAAATGACAAAAATGAAAAATAATATTTATTAGTATGCTCTTATTAGTGTAAGATAACCTGAAAAGTAGAATTATTACATTTTCTTTAAGTTAGAAAAAGTCTTTCTAAGTTAACTTTCTGAGTTTGGACTAAAAAAACACTGGCTCTAAGTAAGGCCTTTTGTTGTTTTTTTGTGAGTTTCCATGGGTTTACGAGGCCTTCATAGGTTCTCTTACATGCTTGGAAGGGGAAGTTTAGCAGAGAGATATCCAGCCGGGTGCAATCTGCAACTTCCCCTCTAGATGCCACTCAATCCTTCACACTGGACTTCCCAGAACCCCAACTTTAAGACTTACCACTGCATCACTGATATGGCCAAAACAATGTGTTCATTGTTGAGGCCAGCTGATATGATGTCGCTACAGTAGGAAACTGGAGCAAAGTCCACAGCCAAACTATGATAAAAATGAAACAACTGTGGATTAGAGTTGGTTACTATGGCACAAGCACAACACAAATCTGACGCTTGCTGATGCTTCCTGATGCTTCCTGATGCTTACTATTACTGACATGCATTAGCAAGACTTGTATGTTTCACATAAACTATGCAGTAGTTTCTATAAAAGGTCATGTAAACACACGCCAAAATGATCCCTATCACTCCTTACTTGTGACCCATCACAGGTTTGTAGTGAGTGCATCTACAGAGGTCCCGCCCTCTGTCTATATTCTCTTGTTTTGCAGCGTTTGAAATATTTCAGGGTGTCAGCCTTTGGGTGTTAAGGGTGTCCAGCCTTCGGCCAATAACATGGTCCAACGTCAGGGCTTTTTTTAAAAAAAAAAACAAGGCTTTTAGATTGCATAGCAGAAAGGCAAGAACAGATAGGATAAAACGGCTGCAATTACATAAAATCTGACAATGTGGCACCCTCCCACAGGGTTGTGTGTAGGTGTGGGTGTGTTTGTTTGTGCTTAAAACTGATCGCTGCTGCTGCTCTCTCTCTCCCTCTCTGTAGTTGAGCTTGGGAGGAGGGAGCCAACTGTCTGTTAACAGACAGCAACCGACAAATCCTGCATAGCATCCTTTAAATTTTGGCAGCTGCAATAGTGTTTGTTTACATATGTAAACAAAAGTGCAATAAATCCTGCCCTGTAGAGTGAACCTTCATCTCAAACAGTAAGTATCCTCTTAATGACATTTATGTAATGTTTCATATAATGACCATCTTTTAAAGTACTCAGGTTTAAATGTGCCGCTGCAGACTCATGAAACATTTACATATTTTTTTTTTTTTTTTATCATAAAACATGAAGCACATCTACAGAAGCTCTGTTATCGTCAGTGAGTGAGCTGACTGGAGACCAGGAGGAGAGCAGGTTGTGTGCTTTTTTCTCCTTAGCAACAGCTCACGATTGGCTGGTGACAACACCTTAGACTAGGGGGTCGTCGAATCACATGTGAGGGTGTTGATTGCCTTTCAACCAATTACCATTCACCAGCTGTTCAATAATCAGTTCTGCCTCAGTGATTAAAGAGGCTAATAAGTCCAATTGTAGCTCTTGATTGACACCAATTTACAGCATTTTGGCACAGCCATCCCTGGTTTGATGAAATGTAGTCATTGGGTTAAAAAACATGGTTTACCTTTTGTTTTAGTTGACTTACTAGCATCCGTATTTATTGTAAAAAATAGGGCTGACAATGCTAAGAACAGTGTAATTGTCCTCACTGGTGCAGTTTGATGATAGTAATGCCCTTATCCTGTCAGTATTTAATGACCGATGCAAATGTGTGACGGCCTGATGCAGGAATTTGTAATGTTTCTTAAATGGCAGCTATTTGTTTCAGCTGACATTCCATGGTAATAAAGGTCTTGAAATAGACATATATCAAGGAAACTATCTCATTATTTCTCAGGAGCAATCCATCTTTGTTGCTTTGCCACATTTCTGCCAGAAGTGGCTGCGCTCTTAGCTTAGCTCTTATCATTATTAGTCATGCTGGTAGCAGTCTACTTATCTGTTTACCGGTCAACTAAATATACCATCATGAGGATGACTTTTTTGTTTCTTGAGGTAATGTCCCAACAACCACTGGATAGATTAGCATGTATATGCCAGCACCACTATGCCCTTCTTATTCGTATGCCCTTTTCCTCCCTTTCATCTGTATTTATATTGTCTGTATTTTCTCTTTATGTATTTTTCAGTTCTTAACAACAACACCAGGGCAAATTCCTTTGATTAGAAAACTTAGTTGCCAGTAATCTGAATTATATTTGTTCCTTGTTTGTGATTAATAAGGCTCATAATTTTCTTCAAGTGATTTTCATACATTACTCTGTTCCTCTTTGACTTTGACCATTAATTGTAAAGCCATTTACTGTTAATTGCACACCACCTTAGTTGCCTGTCTGAAATCCAGACAGGCAGTGTACAACTTAAAGATGTCAAAGACTAACTCCATTGTCAAACTTGAGAAAGTATATAACTGAGTGAGGTATCTTTATGGTATACTGAACTCTGTAATGTGAGATGAGTGGAACAGGTCACAGTTCATATTCCTGTTAGAGAGCAAAATCAGATAAGAAGTAATCCCGCATTCAAACAGAGACCTTTCTGAGTCTGAAACACATCCAGAAGGCCATGATACCTCTTTTTATTGACAAATATCCTGCAATTAAAGGTAAATATATTGATCTAAAAAAACTACATAAGCTTCTAGTTATTCTCTGCTGTCTTGTACAGCTATTGAACTACAAATGCTACCTTAAACAGTGTTGCGAGGAAAGACATATATATTCTGTTACTTTTAGGACAGATTTAGCTAAATGATGCATTTGGAAACCAGATGAACACTCAGTGATGGATGAACAAAGTGCATATGTTAATTATTGTATATTAATACAATTTATGTAGCTATTGTGAATTCAATTAATGCTACAAAGCTAACTTCAGAGATTTGAGGGATACAAAGTGTGCATGCTCATACAGACCTGGGACAAGGTCAGGAAAAATAAGTTAAGATTTTGCCTTAGTGGGAGAACATGGAACTTAAACTGCCAAACAGTTTATGAAATAGTTGAAATGAGCTCTACCTTAACTAGCTACTGATATGGCCCTGAGTGACTTGCTGTTAGACTTAATTAAGTGCACTTTTTCTTCCTCATTTCATCCACAGTATGTCATTTATCATTATTTGACTCTGCTGCTGCCAATGAACTAATAAAAGAAGTTAACTCTACTGTTAAGAGACGCACTACCGCTGTCAAATATCACAAGCCAGTGTGTTTCCTTTTGGTCACCCTTTCCAAGAACTGCATGTCACCATAGCGATGTCCGTAACAGATCAATTTTATTGTTAACAATCACTGTTTTGGTATAGCGTACTTCAGCAAATGGAGTAAAGAAAACACAGATTAAAATAAGGTCTAGCTAACAATCGCAATAAAAAGAAATAAATAGAAAATAATCTGATTAAAGGTCTAGTAATTCCATGTTCATATGAATACATAACATCTACAGTTTAAGTTAATAAATTGAAGCTACTGTATAAATACATCACCAGCATGCACAATATTGTATTATGGAGAATATTGGAGCAGTTATCATCTTACACTGAAGAAACAGTATAATAGGCAAGTGCATTTCTTGACCAAGAAGAAACTGAAGACAAAGTAAATCCACAAACCTCAAATCTGCTTTTAGAGCTTCCACTTAACATTGCATGTGCTCTGTCCACAAGTTAGTCACTTAGTTCACTAATCAAGTCTGTGGTTCCAGGTGCCGTTTCAGAGATCCTACTGATTGTTATGAAAGATAGCATAACCGGAGAATAAGGGTGGACTCATGATAGTGTTCAATCACCACGTTTTATTTTGCTATCTAGGTTTCTGTGAATCAAATTGTTTCCTACAAACATAAGGAGCCAATAGAAGTTGTTATAGTAATGACAATACTGACAATAAGAATTAGGTGTCCAAAAACAGTTAATTTATTTAATAAAGCACATCAGCACATGAGAGGGACAAGCTGCACTAAGTTTACTTTATGAATTGTCTTTTTAGGTACAGTATGACTGTTTGACTGAGCTGGACACATACCTGACACATAGCAAACAGAAACATTTTTTTTATGTTATCTTCAATAACAGAGACAACCTGCTTTTCACTCAACAATCATAGTGTGGTGCAACTAAAGATGTCTGTACGTTTGAAGTTACACAATGAAGTTTGACACCCCCAAAAGCCCGTCTTCGTCTCAATAACCCATCTGCTCTCTCACTCGCTCACTCTCTGTCTGTCTCTCTCTAAGCAAGGCCATGACATTCAAGGTTACTCTAATTTTCTTGTTGCTCAAGCATTGAAAACTCAATTTCAGAATGCTCCTCCCCTCACCAAATACAATAAGACAGCTCAGCTTCATTTGCGCGATAAGACCAGTCTCTGCCAGTGTGAAGGTATCATTACCCAATAGTCACACTGTGATGAATGACATACCTCTTGCTTCTAAAGTGGTATTTTGGCAAATGCTGCAGAGGCTACCGAGGAGGGGGTTTCATTCTTTTTCTTTTTTTTTTTAATTTGTAGGTTATTTCTCAAACTAAAATTGTCTTCCCTCCTTTTACCTTTTTTCACTTTTAATTTGTTGAAAAATAAAGAACAGCAGCCGCGTTAGTACCATCGGCTAAATTGGCCGCCGATGTTTCACCACCCACCCCTCCCTCCCTCCCTTTTTTTTTTTTAATTTCTAAGAACTTTTTAACTATTATTATTTTGTCATCATTTGTGAGCGCGCGTGTTGTGTTGTTTTGGCAGAATGAGGTTTTGGACTCTTTAGTTGTTGCCCTCTCCTCCCTCGTCGTCCTGCTGGTCGCTCGTCCACAGCGTCAAGTTGTCTCGTAGCAGCTGCATGATGAGAGTGGAGTCTTTGTAGGAGTCCTCGTTGAGGGTGTCCAACTCGGCGATGGCATCGTCGAAGGCGGTCTTGGCCAGGTGGCACGCCTGCTCGGGGGCGTTCTGGATCTCGTAGTAGAAGACGGAGTAGTTGAGAGCCAGGCCCAGGCGGATGGGATGGGTGGGCTGCATGTGCTCCTTGCTGATCTCATGGGCCTCGCTGTAGGACTTCTCGGAGGACTCCACCACCGAGGCTCTCTTCTCCCCCGTGGCCACCTCAGCCAGGTAGCGATAGTAATCACCCTTCATCTTCAGGTAGAACACTTTGCTCTCGTGCTGCGTCTCATTGCAATTCTTGATCAGGAAGTTGTCGAGGAGGTTGAGCACGTCCTGGCAGACGGCCTCCAGCTCCTTCTCAACCTTTTCCCGGTAGGCCCGCACCATCTCAATCTTCTTCTCGTTGCCGTCAGCTGACGTCTTCTGCTCAATGCTAGAGATGACACGCCAGGATGAGCGCCGTGCCCCAACAACATTCTTATAGGCCACGGAGAGCAGGTTCCTCTCCTCATTGGATAGTGCTTCATTCAGCTCTGTGACCTGAAGAAACAAGAGGGACAGAAAGATATGCAGGTATTATGATATCTTTTATTATCTTTATAATGTACGAAGGACAGCTATAGCCAGTATCACATTACCAGTATGAATATTGATACAAAGGTATTGAAAAGTGACGAGAAAATAAAAGTTCAATCTCCTTCGCACATGTAAAACCTGCAATGACGCCCTGCAGGATAACATATACAAGGAAATACAAAGCTACAACCCGAAAACTGTCACAGATGCCTCTGAACAAACTCTGCAACACCTAGGGCAACAGTCACTGCATCCAGCAGAGTAAACCACGCCTCCAGCTCACTGACATCATCCTCTGAGGTCAGTCCTGATTGGAGGACTGCAGCTCTGAAAGCTGGTTTTGTTTTGTTTGGACAGGCTTGTGTCTGGCTGGAGGATTTAATCCTTTATACCCCACTGGGACTGTGCAGCAGAGGCATCTTTACAGACCGTTTTTGAGTATAAAGCCTGTTGTTAACTTTCTTTTTCAGCCTAGAATTCAGTTCCATGAGCACAACAAATCAGGGGCCCCAGCCATTCACATTGAACAGCTTTTCACTTCATGATGCCTTTCCTGAATGTTACACATTCTAGGTTTAAAACTTAGCGGTATTATGAAGTTACTCTTTCTTATTTAATTAGGAAACATGACGCTAGTTTTATACTTTTTAGTTTTTATTATGATACCTCAGAAAAACTTAACTACAATAACAGAGACTTTTTAAAAACACCATCTGTTTGGACCATTAAATAATGCTGGTTTTCACCTCTTTTTCAATAAGACAACTTGCAAACCTAAAAATCCATGCCTTACTTAATGTATATAACACAGGTATAATAATTTCTAAACTCTGTAACATTTATATTGATCACATCCTAATTACGATTTAAAGTCAAGTAAGGTACTGTCCCTTAACAGCAACTACAGCAGGAGCTGCTTTAGTTTCTGAACACGAATGTCTGTGAACAATTAAAGGTCAATTTGTTCAATAGATATCACTGCCAGGACCAAAGTGGTTGATCAGCTGTCATACCTTTGGTTTATTGTCATCAATAAAGGATGTGGATAAAAATAATCTTAATAATCTTTTTCTTCTTCTGTTGTACTGACTTTTATAAAACTGTTTTACTGTGATTGTGCATCATCTGATTTGCCTTCTCTGAACCACCCAGGTGGGGTCACGCTCTGCTGCCGCAGTGTCGGAAAGGCATAAACAGGTCACCCTTGAAACTTTTTAGCCACATATTAAGACAGATATTAGGGGGGTTGAACTGCATGATAATGTACTTGCAGCATCTCTGACACATGGCAGAGCCTCAGTGTCGTACTCAAGGACAGAAAAGCTTAAACCTGTGACCTATAAAGAACATCACAGTCACTGTAGGCAGGCTGCTTTGTCATTCTGCTTTTGTCTGATTCCAGTAACCACAACATCTGCTAATCCCCAATTCACTTGTTAATACAGTCTCTGTGCATTCAAATATCTGACTAATCATGTGTTCATCTGATGAACTCATTCTGAGCATTAATCTCTACTATCCATCTACGCCCATCTCTCCCACTCAGTGACACATACAATAGCAAAGACAGCAACAACCCATTTCTACAGAACTAACCATCTTCTTTAATAATATTGCATTGGAGAAGGGAGGGAGTGGAGGGCAAAGAGCAATCATTGATGCAATCTCCTGTTTCCATGGCAACTGCAAAATCTGCTTTGTGTGTCAGAGCCATACTATCTGTGTTAAAGACAGTGGCCACAAGCTGCTAATGGCAAGGATGCTGACATGGCTGATGATGTGCAGGAAGCTGCAGCACAGTTGCAGCTGCAGTAGGGGTTGGGCAAAATATTGATACGAGAATATATAATTTTACTTCCTCTGGGGATACATTATCGGCCATTTTGTGCCAAATGTCAGTGCTTTCATTAAAACATACAGGTACTATAAACTGACTCTCCTGCCTGTTTGACTCTCTTCTTTCTGTTGAACATCCACATTTTCTGCTTTCTGGCAGTTCAACCTTTTGCCCGTTAAGTCTACACAAAAACGATGGCACCGGTGGACATGAAGAACCTGTAGTCAATATGAGTGTGTAAGTGTTTAAGAGGCACTTAGCTAAGACTATGCATTTTTGTGTATTTTTACATCTCTTGTCAAATTCTGTTTAATTGATCCAACAATGTAGTCAATGAACACATTATTATTGTCTCCTCGAGGGTATCTGTTCTTAGGTTACACAGCAGGGTTATCTAAGCAAGTGGATTGTCTTTCAGGTATTGAAGAATAACTGTGTAGTGATATCATTATTATAGGCAAAATGCTGTGATGCTATTATGAGTCACTCTGCCTCTCATCCCAAAAATTGTCCCAACATACAAAGACACATGGGCAGATTTCAGGTCCATTTTGTCAGGGGGGCTTTCCAAATTCTATGTTGCTCTGAACAGATTATCTCCCCAGATGATCTTATAGCTAAGGCATTAGCACAAGTAATCATAAATGTTATGAATTAAATCATAGCATTCCTGATTTCAAATGATGATTTGAGATTCTGTAGTCT
>JAPZDZ010000006.1:3719415-3731974 GCA_029783805.1 Acanthurus tennentii | reverse complement strand
AGTCAAAACACAATGTGTGCTAGTCTGTATGGTGTTACCCTTAAAACATATGGTCTTACTGGCACTGGTTTGTAACCCACTAACTCAATATTCAGATAGGATATCCAGTATTATCATTACAATAATGTTGGAATATGAACACACAAAAGCCTCAGCTGCTGGCTTAGCAAACAGCTGGTCATTAGTGTTGACTTAAATAACAGGTATGGTAACATTAGAGCCCTCCAGAGGGCCAAATCACTCATCATCATCAGTTGCCAAGACAACATGATCTCACAAGATGATGGTCACACGATTTGTGTATGGCACCATGTTGCAAGAATACTTGATAGAACATCAGTCCATTTGCTGTTATAAAAATGTTAGTGTTATGGTTATTAATTAGATCCCAAGTGTATCATAGGGATATGATGGTATAGATTTTAACTGGTGTTTTACATGTGGAGCCATGTTTGCTTTTGTTAGTCTAAGATATGTGGTCTACTGCACTCAAGGAACTTCCTTCTCTCTTCCTCTGTCTTTTAGTGCCGCAGTAGTTGTAGGTGTAGGTGTGGACACACAGACTGACTCTAACTAGTCAAGCTGACCACAGTAACATGAAGCAGCACTGCTTCTCTCAAAAGCAATGGCCTCTATGCCATCATATGTAAGAAGTTAAAGACAGTTCAGTTGATTTTTGAATGTGGTTGAATGTGTTTCACTCAAAGGACAAACCCTCCTTTACCTCCAGCTTATCTGTCTGTCCATCTGCTCTCACTGCAGCTATTACATTCATGCCAGGTCTGCCATCAACCCTTCCCTCTGAGCCTCAGGGCTCATTTAGAGCATCCCTGTCATAGAAGCAGGATGGCATCACTTCCATTCAAATAATAATAATAAAAAAACATTGGTATCCTCCACTGGGATGATAAACACCCATGACAGTTGGGATCCCAATGTTAACAATTTGCCTCATAGACTATGTCCACATCTACTGCAGCTTTGGATGCCTTTCTCAGTCTTTTATTTCTATTCAAAACCTTAAATCACACCACAGTGCCATAAGATGTAGGTTGCACAAAACAGATCTAAAGCCTGAGAAAAACATGTTCATTTCCATCAACTCATTGTATGTGGCTACTTTATTAACATGCTAGTTTTCCTGCCATGTGGCCACTGTTGGAAAAATCATCAAGAAATGAGAGAAATGAAAGTGAAAGTTTGTCTTTCTTCACAGTGACATGCTTAGGCACACAGTTAAATAGCACTGAAGTGGCTTTTGGACAATTCATGTAATGTTACTGTGAGTGACAGCTAAGACTTGAACTTGAACCTCAGCAAAAATGGAATAAGAGACCTGAAGGTAATCGGTTAATTTATATTCTGTCCAACTTGAAAGGGTTTGAGAGCATCTGCAAGGAGAAAATAAGTTTTTAAAGGTTTAGGATGCAGATTAATGACAAGATATGAATGTAAATCATCAATAGACAATAACGATGATTGACAATAAGTAGTCTGCTGTATGCAATCACCTTTCCCATATCTTGCTGTTCCTTTCTCTCTCATATAGCCTAATATGAGAGCAGAGCTCTGCTTCCTCTGATGCTCAGTTAGTGTGGAATAATAGGTGTTGAGTGCCAGCGGTAGGCTGATTGAGATGGTGTAATGAAAAGCCTTGTCAGTGTGCTGTCATCTGTCAGCCACCATTAGATAGCACTATGTAAACATTAGCTGAAAGCAGAGGGAGGCTTAACTGTAACACAGAGATAGAACATGATTAAACCAACTCTGGAGAAATGAAATGCTACCTCCCGTTTCACAGAATACAGATATACTCGCACTCTTGTGTCTCACAATATTATTTAAATACAAATAAGCCACAATTTAATAAACTCTGCATCTTCATTGTGCTTCTTTTTCAGAATGGTACAGATTATGGCTTCCTGGTGCGTCAGAACTCTGAACTCCTACGAGCCCTCGATGAGCTGGAGAAAACTTGTGCCACACTGAGGGAGGAAAATGGCCTGCTGGTAAGACTAAAAATAACAGAGAGTTTGTAGTCTTTACTGAAGGCTTTTTAGAAAGTAGGCCAGGTACACAGAAAGGGTGTACAACACATTATAATGTGGTTTGTCTCAGCTCAGTGTTGTATCCTGCTGTTCGCTTTTTTAAAAGTCATTATTTAGCCTATAAATAGGTCATTATTTTGTCAGCATGCAGTCCTCTCCTTGTGTGGCTAATAAATTTTCCCTGGTAACACACACAGGTGATATAAAATCATTGCTGATTCCCTCTTAAGACAATTAATGAGCCTTTGTGAGTATTTTGACTTTCTTGTTTGCAGCGTTGGTGTTAGTTGTTGCTGGAGGGATTGTATGATGATGATATTTGTTTTCTTTGTGTTTAGCGGAAGAGCAGTGCCCCAGAGACTGAGGAGAAGGTCAGGCGGCTGAGGAGAAAGAACACAGAGCTGGCTGTTCTTGCTAAGAGGCTGGAGGAGAGGGCTCGAAAACTGCAGGAGGCTAACCTCAAAGTGGTATACCGCACAAATAAAATATGTTAAACTTTTTCACAGCTAACTACATTGCTCACTGCCTTTACCCTCAGTCTGACCCGAAATGCTGGCAGTGACTCATTATTAAGTACCACCATCGAATTCATCATATCGCCATAATGTCTGGTAATGAGTAAAATGAAATAGTTCAGCTTGAGAGGAATGGGGGCCTTTTGGGAGCATATCAGCACTCTATGAAATAACTGAATACAGTTTTAGAATGGCTACAAGAACCCAGTTTTCAATAGAGAGTCCAGGACATCTCTTGGGATTAAACATCTCATAAAAGAGATAACAAAAAACAAAAGAGCAGCCAAACAATCGGCTATGAAAACATTTTAAAACATTTACATTCCATGTTTAACATTTCACAAATGCATGATTTTAAAACCCGTTAAGATGGCAACTTATTCAGATAGGTGGCTTCTCCAACTGTAAAGATTTCCACATTTACTGCATAGTTTATCCACATTCAGGAGAAGACAAGAAAATATGCAGTTTGATAATATACAATAGCTTCAGCAAAATGGATGTGTGTAGTCCCTGAATACTTTTAAATAATATAGTAAGTATAAATGGTTTTACAATGTTTCTCTGCAATTTTTTATTGACTGAATGTATCTGGATGTTTTTCTAGATCCTTTTCAGATGGAGCCTTTTAAAAGTATCATATTGTAACTCACACATTATTGTAAAATTCATTAGGTAAATAAATGTGTGTTAATAAATAAATAAATAAATAAATAAATAAATAAAAAGTTTACAATGTTGTTAAATCTAATCCATTACAATCACATGGTACTCAAACACTATTTAGTAACAGTTGCTTGATGCACAGTGTCGGTCTTTGAACTCCGACGTAGTAAATCTCTCCTGTCCTGAGGAGCAGCAGTGAAGGGCACATTGGTCTAACAAACAATTTAAGGACCACCTATCTCTGTCTCGGCTGCTTTGGTCACTGAGCGCTGTGTATTTTAACTGCACCTGTTTCACCAGACTGAGAGAGTGACCTTTCCCATCCCCCCTCACCTCCTGCTGTTTGCCGAAGGACAAAGAAGTGTAATTCTGTTAAAAATACACCAAGAAAAGTTTAAAAATATGCAAAATGCAGCCACACTTGCTAACCTATTGTTTTTAAGCCTTAACCCATAATAGAATGTTTCAGAAACTAAGCTAATTTACTGCTCAGCTGGAGTTGTTTGCAGCCAAAGTAAGAGGCAGAAATTCCTTATATAACACTGAGAGCTACATGCTCATTAGCTGGACAGCAGTATAACTGGGATGTGTCTACAATGCTACACTTGTCTAACATTTTCTGGCTGTTTCTTGGCTGGTTTTTGACTGCAAATACTGTCATCAGCAGGACTGTACCAGTACATCTGCTTCCTGTTTACCACCAGCCAGTACTGCAAATCTACAGTGGTCATTACTGCGTACGACCGTCAGACTTAATCATGTCAAAAAAGCTTGGGACATGTAGCAGTTCAAAGACATTCAGATAAATCCAAGTCATTTGATACTTTTTCAATAAATTATTTTATTATCTTGTCAGTTGTGAACCATCAGTTAGAGTATACTCCAAACTTATTCTATGAAACTGTTTCCAGTGATTAAGAAACGTATTTATTTCCTTTCTGTGTAGGTGAATTCCCCATCACTAATGAGACCTGGGTCAGTGGAACAGTACAAGAGGGCCTTTGCTCGTCAGCGAGCTCGTGACCTTGCCCAGCACGCCGATGCACTGCTGTCTAAAGACAAAGAGATTGCTGCCTTACAGCAAGAGTGCAGAGAGCTTGAGGCACGGCTGGGCACCACTAAGGTATTTATAACACAGCTCCTCACTAACTAATTTACTCAGCCCACACTGAACTGCTGTCACTGATGTTGACTTTTTCCCCCAGTGCCCCCTCCACCCCCTATCCCCACTCATCATCTCTGCCAGAGGCTCTTAATGCCACAAGCTCGCTCTCTGCTGGGCAACATGGATACTGCTCATCCTAACGCCCTCCTAAGCCCGTATTACAAAGGCTGCGTCACTGCTGATGACTAGATGACTGTGCAGGAATAGGCTGCCTTTCTTACTGCCTGTTTTTAATTACTAGTCTAGTGACGTAGGAGCTTGTTCTCCTGAGTATGGACATCTGCTGGCTTTAATAGTGAAGGTTCTTAAAGGGTGAGCTGTGAATTGATCTAATGCGAATGTTTGTGCTGGGTCCCATGTTCAATCTACACACATGTCATCATGTGATAAGGCTGACAGGGATGAGAGGGGGAGGGCGAATGGGT
Organism: Acanthurus tennentii; assembly: GCA_029783805.1. Taxonomy (NCBI): domain Eukaryota; kingdom Metazoa; phylum Chordata; class Actinopteri; order Acanthuriformes; family Acanthuridae; genus Acanthurus; species Acanthurus tennentii. Next base: position 3,727,155 of record JAPZDZ010000006.1, on the reverse strand, counting down.
CTCAGCCTTAACAGGATAATTTACATATGCCCAACTCCTATGTGACTTTGATATTTCTATGTTCATGACCCAGAATCAGCTTTACCATATGTTTATGTGTACTGCCTCCTTTATATTTCCTTCACAGGGATGTATATGGATATAACGCAATTTATGAGTGTTTTTCAGTTTGATCTAAATCACATGTAGAATGAGAGGTCCATTTTAGATCCCAATAAGTAATATTAAATGTAAGCACTGTTTAAGAATATTAGTCTTTTATAGTTTTAGTACTTGTGAGGCAGTTTAAAACTGTTCATAACTGAGGCTAAATGTGATGTGTTGAATCTTTGATGTTACGGTCTCATCGCTGTCTTTGATGCATATATCTGTGTAGGGCTTCCCTGTTCCATCTGGCAGAGTGGAATTTGAGAGGCTTCTCAGGGAGTCTCAGAGGGAGGTTCTGCGGCTCCAGAGGCAGCTGTCGGTCACATCATCCAGACAGCAGCACGACCACAGTCCCGACCCAGGTGGCCCAGAGAAGTGTGGAGAAATTAAGGAAGAGGAGGGGGAAGAGAAGGTATCACATGAGTCATCCACTCATATCAGAAAGCAACATGACTCTACACTGACCCCTGTTGGTCTTCAGCGATTTAATAAGTGAACCTTGTTGATGCACACCAAAACTAATGACATCAGATTAGCTGAATTTTAAATATGAGATTTAAAAAGAGCAATATTTGGGCAAATTTGATCAAACTAGCGGTGTTGAGTGGATCTTTTTTGTCAGGAAAAAAGAAGATCAAATGTAAGCCTACATGTACCTATGTCAGTGCAGAGACTGTGGCACTTAGAGCAGGTGTGATAATACTGTTCAGTGTATAAAGGTTAAGTATGTGATTACAAACACAGACCAGATCGTGTTTTTACACCTAGAAGCGTTGATGATTGTGGTTAAGCGATACACTTTGGGTTAGACATTATTTGTTCAATTTGAGCCCACTGCATTTTTCTAAAACCTTGTGTATGTTTATGGAGGCATTGATGCTGTTTTGCAGTGTTATATAATGGCTTGTCGTTGGACCCAATACTAATCTGCCGCAAGCCATAATGAGATGATTCCCTGTCTTGAACTTGGGCCTGATCAAAGATACTAAAGTCACACACTCTGATCCTCTCTGCATGTAATACTGATCTTCTCTTTATTCAGTTCTTAGAAACAACACTTCGTCTGTGAAGTGATGCTCAGATAAGTCAGTAACTGGCCAAAAACTGTAACATGAACGTATAACATAAGTATATGAGTAGGTTACATAAAACAGATAAAATAATATTTATAATTGTGAAGTTTCAGGATCCACACCTCTGAACATCTGTAATAGTACGTGTACTGAGAGGTCCATTTGAAAGACACCATTTTTGTGTGTGATACACAAAAATATGCAAAAATACAAATACAAAATATATCCTATTCTGGATTATTTTGTAAAATTCTCCTATAAAGTCAAGTAAATTCTCTGCCTGTGAAGCTCAGATGAAAATGCCGATTGTGGTAATCTCTCGTTTGTGGGAAGCACACACGCACTCCCGGTGGCACGCGCACACCCAGAAAGGGGCCATGTTGTGTGAACTCTAATCCCCTCTAACAACAGAATGGTACAGTCCAGTAATCCGCTCTCTGTTGCTGTGGCAGCGGTGAGAGGGTTTTGGGTGGTAGGTAAGACTCCAGCCGCACTAAAGACTCTTCTATCTCGCCCTGCTCTGGATACCTAGCAGGCCAAGGGAAGCCTTGACGTTGGCACAGATCACACGACAGGGGTAGGTCATCTTCTGAGTTTTTTGGGTGTCTCTGTGCGTTGCTCTCAGCGGTTCATTGTAGATTTCCTTGGCTAACTACATGGTGTCTGCTTGAATGTAAGACAGAATCTGTGCAGGACTCAAAGTTGAGGCTAAACTAATCAGTGTCCTGACGAATCGGGGGTGCAAGAGAATTGGCTGAAGGCTGTAAGTGCTGCATTTGCACTAGATATTAACTCTAAAAGATTATTAGTATGTTACATCCCCTGTATTCATAAAACAATATGTCTTGCAACTAAAGAGATTTTTCCTTCAGGTCTCATTGATGTTGTTTTTTAATATTAATTTCAGTGAATACTGTGGGAAATCCCATTTCAGCCTGTGGTGAACAGCCACTTTCTTGCAAATTAGAAAGACGGGACATGTATGAGGCCTAGTCAAGGACAGCCTGTCAGACACCAGGTTTTATAATAGTCATATTTTGGAGCTTCCAGATGTAGAATTTAGACAGGCCGACTTAGCGACAGGGTGGAAGAGCGTTTGATTGGTGGACATCGATATGCTCCGTATTAAAAAGAAAATCAACGGCCAGGCCAATCCATTAAGGTGCTTTTAAAAGAAGTGATCCAGTTACCCGTTTCAGTAGTCTGCAGGGATTACACCAATGTGCTTATGGCATTCGGGGCCTGCTGAATGGGATCTGACCCTGCTTTAGTACGCATGGGCCCAAGGTGTTCTTGATCCTTTAGTGTACATGGACCACATCAGTTTAAAGTGTACACAATGGCACCTCATTGTTTAAGGCAATGTTCAAGTTGAGGTGAGCCTCTAAGCTCAGAACTCATCTGACAAAAACACATTGAGAGGCAGGACGGACTTTAGACGTAGCTGCATCCTGCACACCTTAAGGACTTACATATTTGTATTTACACATTTAGTAACCTCTGTGTATTTACTAACTATTTATACTAGCCATTACTTAGTTATAATGTTTCTGTTCATGCAGTGTTGGTATTTATTTCAATTAATTTTGTCACACAGCCTCAGTATAGTTTAGTTCTAAAATACACATGAGAGACATTTTTGCTAGGACTGAGAAGCCAACAATCACATTTTTTTAATGTTTATAATAATTGTAAAAAACATTGGATACATTTTTCAATTGTAATTGGAATTCAGATCATTATGTCATATTAAAAATTTGCATTTGAAAATAAGACTGAAAAAGGCGCTAGTTAAACAAGCACTGGTATTTTCCATTGTTACATGAGAATTTATTATCCTGTCTAACACAGCCAAGGCAGAAGACACACCAAAATCAGGATGCCTGCAGAAGATTTGGTCTGTCAAATCTAACCTAAATTCTACACTGAAATAAAGCAAACAGGGAAAGAAAGAAGTCATAACTTCAAGCTAAAAAAGCACTACTCACAACTCAGGGCTTCAATGTAAATAAACAGGAATACAGTAAATGTTAAAGCTTATATGAACTCTTACATCATACAATTTATAAAATAAAAATACACTAATAAGTTATATTCATAATGAGAATAAGTGCCACTTGAACATATCACATTTTTCTAAACCAAATTTGTGTGCTAGGATTTATTTTGTTCTTCTATTCTTCTTCTAAACACTACTGCTCATCATTGAGGACTTTTTTGTAGAATGTGAATGTTTATTATCCATGTTTGATGACAGTAATTGCTGTGTAATATAATTGCAGACTTGACACATTTTTACTCACAGCTGCAACAAGCTCTTACCTTGCCAAATTATAGTTGCTGATATGACTTCAGTCATTTTTTCAGGGACATGATGTATTTGCCTACAGAGTGTGTCAGAATGCCTCATGCTGCTCATTGAGAAGGTATTGTAGTGTCAATACTTGTTTGTAAAATAAAGAAAACATTTTGGTTTTTCAAGTTTGCACAGTTTCTGAGTGTGGGGTATTGTTCACTCTTTGAAACTAATGACGTCTCATATATTTGAAGCCAATGCTAACCATAGCATCTATGAACTGATCATTTACTTGCCCAGATTGCAACAACAGGATTGATTTGTTTATGATTTATATAAAACAGAGAACCAATGTTGACACATCCCATTCAGCAATTCAATATGCAGTTTCACTATAACATATGAGAAATCAACACTGTCTTTACTGATGCTATAACCCTTTTTATTCCCTTAAAGAAGGGAATTTGTTATTATAATTCTTTATTATTTTTGCTAAGGGCAGCAGTAATTGTATCTTAGAGTTGATCATTTCTGTTACAATGTCTGTTCTGTTACTGTTTAAGGCCAGTTCAAGCACAGAATTCTTGCAAATATACAGGATAATTTTCTTCTATTTGGTGGTGGAATCAAAACAATAATAATAGTAACTCCTTCCTGTACCAATTCAAGTATATGTGACGATCTAAATGATGAGTTTGTCCTTTTTCTGCAGAATAAATTATAATAGTTATCTACTTAAAGAGGAATCACTGCTACTCAAAAATGAATTAACTAAACTAACTAAACTAAATATTAATGGGGATTTCACTGTAAAAAATCAACCAAAAAATCTGTATACCATCTGAAAACCTAGTTTGGTAAAATGTACTAGGAAACATTTTACTGTAAAGACATGACTTGACTTTAAGCACTGCATAGTATGTACACAAAGGCCACATGGGCCTATAATAAATCAAAAGGGCTTTTTTATTTTTGTACCCTATCACTACTAAAACAAAAAGCTAATGTTTTATAAACAATGCACTAACTCTAAATAAAAAAAATATTTCTTTGCCAACAGTTAAGCAAAAACACAATGTACTAAAGCATTTAAAGTCTTGACTTAAACCTCAAATTGGTTACTTTTTTAGTGTTGTTTTATTGTTTTGTTATTGTAACATGTTTTTTAAATTGTTGGTGCACTAACATATGATTCACTTGATCTTTTCTCTTAATTCTCCATATGAGAATGGAGAATTAAACACTGCTCAATGACCAAGGACATGTGCAGCTTGTTAGGTCACACTAAGTTTTTGTCAGGTTAGTGTGTTGGCACATAAACCTTTGAAATGATTCATAAAAGCTTAAGCCATGGTCTAATGCTCTCTATGGCAGTCCCTTTATTCCTCATAACATTGTATAAATGAGGTGTTATGTAATATTCCCCCCGTGCTCATTCGTCAAAACCATCTCAGAATTATATCACACGTCGCTGATTATATTTGCTTTGAACTCATCATTGTGAGCTCTCACATTCTCTTAACATAAAGGATTGCTCTTTTAAGGGATTTGACCTGTAGACTGACATTAATGTATGTTATTATGATCATGATATGTTGTCACTGTGTGGTTGTATGAAAAACATCTAATCCTCTTGAGAGAAAGATAAACACAATGACTGTTTTTGCTAAGCAGGATTGTTTAATTATATCTGAGTACAGCCAGAAAAAGATTGGGATGCTAAAAACAGGATGCAATCATTTACAGTGGGAACTGCTGCTGAGCCCATGTAGTAATATTTTTTCTGCAATCATGTGTTTCACAAAATGGTGAACTTTGCCCCATTCTTGCCTGTGAACGACTGAGCCTATCCATGATCACTCTTTCATGCCCAATCATGATGCTATAACCTGTTTTTAGTGAACCTGTTTAACTGTGGAATGTTCCAAACAGGTGTTTTTGGAGCATTCCACACCTTACTTTCCCTGTATTTTGTTGCTCCCGTTCCAACTTGATTTAAGTGTGTTGATGACATCAAATTTATATATTTTAAAAAAGGTAAAACATTCAGCAGACTGTCTATATATTGTTTGTAATTATATATGTGTCAAAAAGTATGTGCATTTAAGTACTCAGTGTCCTGATTTTTTTGGAATCAGGGTCGTAACTCTGTTAAAAATTTTAACTCCTCTCACAGTCACTTTACCTGCGGTAATAATAATTAATTAGGTTTGCTCAATGCAAAGATGGAGAAAGGAGAGAACATTTAAAGACAGTGGCGTGATATTTAAAATAAATGGGCTTTGTTTTGGGGTCTTACCTTGGTCACCACTCGTGTGTCACTCCCACTTTGATGCATGCTGCCAGATTGTAGCAGCAGTTCACACACTTAAGCCAGCACGCTCAATGTTATGAAGTGCTACAAGCTAATTAGTCCCAAGTAGACAAACTAGTTTAAGCATGACTGACCAAATACAAAGGTTAGGCATTTTGCCAGGATGCAGAGCTCACCAGGCACGTCTGCACTTGTGGTGGATGTGACGAGATCCTTAATGACCACAAACAGGAAGCAGGGACAGTGAAATCTGCAGTGTGCTTGTTCAGAGCCCTCATTTCTGTCTACTGATTATGTACAGGGGCCAATGGAATTAGTGCCTCCTGCTGGCCTTTCGTCACCACTACTAACACCATCTGGTCTCCTTTCCAAAAGATAAACCAGGGACAGCCTCACTTAACTTCACAGACATGCTGATTTGGTGCTGAACAACCACAGTGTGTTTTATGGCCCATATTCAACATCCTTGTATCTGCAGTGATGATTACATGTGTGTCTAAACAACTAATCTTCATCGTCTTTAATGCAAGCCTCTTAAAGTTTAAATGAAATACAAGTTACCAGCATTAAGCACCTTCATGTTATCGAAACATTCACAGTGTGCTGCCACAAATCTTCACATTATTTTAATGTTTCAAGTAGGACTTACATGACAAGATTCTGGGAACCATTATCTTGGTGTATGAAGTTTGTAGAAATGAAGAGCTGTCTTCAGTTAAAACCACTATGTCTGTAAGTGCAGGGCTACTTTTAGTGACAGTTTGTTGTTTCTAAAAATAATGATGACTGTACAGATCAGCCAACAAAAGCACTCCTTTCCAATCTAGACAGAAGTCTTGCAGTGTTTTAATTTTATACTACAACTGCAGAAAGACTACAACTCTCAGCTTCTTTAAAATTGTCTCTACTCAAGCAGTGATTGATGCAGTATGTTCAGATTGAATTAGGTGGCTTTTTTAAAGCCATTTCACTGTAACCATATTAATGAATGCTTCTATCTCAAGCATCAACTGTTTGTTATATAAATGGAGAAATGTAAAATAAATGAAGTTATTTGAAAAAACAGAACACACTGAAGAAGTTGTAGTCCAAACAAATCTCTCCCCACCAATGTTTGTTTTTCTGTTGAGTCTTTCATGCTAGTATCATCATACTAAAACTGTTTCTAAATATTATCTGCAACACAGTTTGTACATATTAAAGATGCATTGCAGGTAAATGCTGTATCTATGCTACCAAATCGTAGATACAAAATCTTTTTTGCTGCATTTACTGGAATTGACAGACCAGATCATTTTCTCTTTCTGTAGATGTGAAAGCCTTAGAAAAAACATTTACAGTCTAATGGAAAACTTTATGAACACAGATCAGAAAAAAAACAATCAATGAATATTATTTTCAGTGTGTAATCTAATATGTCTTCTATGTCTCTTTGTCACATTTTTAACAAATAGCAACTGTGCCTGAAGTCTGCAGTGTTATGCCTATCGCTGAGTAACAATGTAAAAGGGAGGAGAGTGTAAAGGAGAGATCCCCTCTGCAGCACGTGGCAGAGCGCCTTTGATCCTGTTATTGGGTCATGGCCTTGGCTGCACTAGCACAGTTCTACTCTGAGCATAAGTAGGTTCACTCTAAAATTAGATACTGATTCCCGACTCTTAACCCTTCAACAATGTCAGCCTGTCCCTCACCTAGATTCTAGATACAAAAATCAGACATTTATTCATTTGTAAGAAAAAAATTAATACATTAATTAGTTAAGAAAAGTAACTTGCTGTGATACATTCAATCATTACTAATTGGGAAGGACAGACTTTGTGCTTATGTGTTATAGTCATGTTGCCGGATAGAGGGATTCCCCCTGGATTATTCATTGTTTGTAGGAGGACCACTGGGAAGGAGGCTTGCTG
>JAPZDZ010000006.1:3695692-3706576 GCA_029783805.1 Acanthurus tennentii | reverse complement strand
TCTATTTTAGAAGCTCAGAGTTTTGTGTGCATATATGATGAACAATTTCTTCAGAAGATTGAAATTCTGATTTTGAACATGAGGCTCTAGTGAGAATGACTGACATTTTATAGGCCGTACCAATGCTAGTAAGTACCACATCAGGAACTGTTGAGGCAACCTCTCCTATTGCCAGAAATATTCCCACAGTCCACTGCTGGAGTTTTTCAGCTCTTTACATACCATTGCTGATCTGTTAGGTAGCAGTTCTCCAATAAGAACAGCACAGTCAGCAGAGCTGCTAACAGTTAACCCAATGTATTTTTTTAAGTCCAAATTAAGAGGTCTTACATTCAGTCGTGGTGATTCTGTGACCCCCAGACAAGGACTTCAGTTTATTCATGAGTGCTGCATTTGTGAGCTGCTCTAACTTGCCTCTCCTTTGTTGAATAAGCACAGAAACTTAACACAGAATGTGTTGCATCAAAGGGAAGCACAATGAGTGACTTGATTAATCATGACAGATGTATTCCTCTGCTGCACCTCCTGATCAAGAACAGATGAAATGAGTCAGAGAGAAGTAGAGCTCTTTTATTGTGGCAAGTTGTTTTTTATTATCCAGAAGTGCACTCTGCCCTTTTGTTACATAATTTCTTTCCTGGGGCAGAGGCTCAAAGATTTTAATTCTATGTAAATTCTGAAGCTCAACATAAGTTTTTTCCCTGAATTTTAAATCCCAAACATCATTTGATGACATGAATTTTTTTTATCATATGCAGTTTCAACTTCCTGCAGTTATCAATATATTTTTTCATGAATAAACCTTAGGCCTGTCAGATGCATATTTGTGATGAGTGCCATATTGGATTCTGAGTTGTATTTCTCTAAATGATCATTGAAATTTGCTTAAGTTCCATGCCCACAGCCTGGGAATGCAGGTATATGGTTTACGTATTTCTTAAGTAGTATTAGAAGGCATTTTTTCTAAGTAGAATAATGTGCCCATTGTAATGAAATAATTTCTTATCCCATGTACTTTTTTATATGGATGAGTCATATTTAACCTGTATTATTAGAAAAATATTTTTTTATCTTGTTCTTTCCACTGATTTATAGTTTATGTTCTCAATCCTTCAGGTCCCCCAGATGCTCCACTGGATGTACAGCTGGAGCAAGGACCCTCCCCAGGGATTGCCCTAATAAGCTGGCTGCCAGTCACTATAGATGCTGCAGGGACCTCTAATGGAGTCCGTGTCACCGGTTACACTATATATGCTGACAAGAAAAAGGCAAGAGCTTTGCAAGAAATTTCATCAACAGAGAAATGTGCTAGAGTTTAATTTCAGCACTTATCCTTCTTTCAATGGCTTTTTGTAAGCTTTTTGTGCAGTTTAAAAATGTGTTGTGTGAATTTTAAAAACCTATCTGTTGTTCTTCTATCTAAGGTGCTGGAGGTGTCTTCCCCTACAGCGGGCAGTGCCCTGCTGGGCCCCTCACAGATCCAGTCCCTGCAGGCGGCTCAGGAGCTCACTGTCCGCACCATGTCCGCCCACGGGGAGTCCTGTGACTCTTTTCCAGTCGATGTGCCCTCCAAGCTGGCTTCCATCATGGCAGGTCCAGCTATCACCTCCCCAGTCGTGCCACCCCTACCCTGCATCCCAGCATGCTCCAGTAACCTGCCCTCACCGCCGTCCTACGGGAACTCTGTTGCCAAAGTCTCCATGCTGCCCAGCTCTTTGCCACCAGAAACACACATCACTGGCCTCACAGTGGAGGTTGCTGCCAACCCTCCTCATGCCCTCCACTCAGAAAATGTTCTCTCATCTGCCTCGTATGTAAAGGCCTGGGCCAACCCTTCCTCTGGTGCTGCCTTGGCTGTGTGTGAGGCCACACTGCCAGCTGCCTCCACCATTACTCCAGTGGTAATCTTTACTCTGCCATCCTCCTACACAGTATAAGCCAGAATTTTTGGATTAGAGGTTTTCTAACCGTGAGTTGTGCCCCATCAATGGTGCCAGAAAGTTCATTAGGGTAAAAGGAAAGACTCCTCATGAGATGAAAGAAAGTTTCATGCAGGTGTTTTAAAAACAACAGGAAGCTAGTTTTTGTATTGATTTGATTCACTCATCTGCAGTTGTAGCTGGCTGTGACTCCCAGCACATAAATGTACCTAAAAACCTTCAGTGTCTGATCAGTACAATTTGTGTCAAAATTTTTACTTCTTCTCTGAATTATAACTCAGCCAAATCAAGTGTTAGGTTGAGTGTAAATTACACTCTCTGTTGATGTGACAGATATTTTCCATTACTAATAAACTGCTACCAGTCTGCTCGGATATTAGAAGCTGTGTCTTATAACTTTAGAACCTCCAAGAGAATCTTTATTTTTTAATGTTTCTTTAGCATAAAATTAATCCAGAGATAGTTTTTATGTCCATGACCTGAACAGCACACCTGCGAACAGCAGCTGCTAACAGCTAACTTGGCATATTTTTAATAGCAGCAATTTGCCACAACATGATCAGTAATAGGCTAAAAGAACAAGGGGTTCACTCAAAGGCAACATTCGCAGCCCACATTGTCAACCTTTTAAAATTCCTTCTCTGGAATGATAAAGCTAATTTAATCATGTATTGACTGTTCTTCTCATCTTCAGGTTAATATCACCTCCCCCACAACCTCAGTACCTCAACCATCCCCAGTAGCAGCACCTGCACCTGCACCACCATCACCAGTAATGGCAGCAGCAGCAGTGTTGGAGCAGCACAGAGACACGGACAGCCCTGGAACAATACGACCTTTCCCATCCATCACAGAGTTCATTGAGGACCCCAGTGCCAAGCTCGGGACCCCTGAGCGCATCCCCTCCCCGCCCAAAGCCCCGATCACAGATCTCCTCAACCTACAGGACAAAAACCTCCTCAGACCCCCTTCTACTTCACCTCTGGAGTCAGAGGTAGAGGAGGAGCGAGAAAATACCCGCTTGGTGTCCATCGAGGAGTTCTTAAGACAGGACCAAGAGCCAGCGTACTGTAGGCCGCAGCAGGTCAGCCTTGATTTGATGACTCACATCAACTGATTGTAATAACTTATTCTTCACTACAAAAAATTTGTGCTTTATGTACAACTCTGGTTCCAGACCAGTTTGGTCGCTGTGAGAAACATAAACAAAATGCAGTCATTTGCAAATAATTTGTGTTTACTCCCAACAGAGTCATAAAGATCATGTAGTAATATCTTTAATACAGTCATGTGTTTCACAAAGTGGTGAATCTCATTGCAGTTTTGTTTGTGAACGACAAAATCTTTTGAAGATGTTCCTCTCATACAAGTATAACAAAACACAATACAATACTTTTTTTTTTTTTGCAGAGTTACAACAGAGGAAATGTGGAGCCTCCCAGTGACTACCACGCAGACAACAGCCGCTCAGATCTGTCTGACATCCTGGAGGAGGAGGAGGAAGACCTTTACTCTGACCATGCTGGAGAGCCACAGGCCAGAGGCTACACTGTCAGCGCTAACAGGGTAAGGATATTTCATGCATTACATATCTTGCAGCTACACACGCCAGCATTTGCACTTTTTTTTTTGCTTTTTAAATCGATCATGCTCCTTCAGTTTGTTGTGCACAGTTCAGTTCTCATTTTCTTGCCATGTTTCATCTGTCATATCTTTTATCATAGGTGATTGAGTTTCTTTTTGTTTTCTCTTCCTCTTTCTTTCTCTTTCCTTTGCATCACTGGGTTTTCCTTGTTTTTCCTCCACTTCCCTTATTTTCACTGATCAATATGAAATCCCATCATCACCCTCCTGTTCTTGCTTGCTCTGACCTGTGACCCTTGTAGTCATGCAAGTTGGAACCTCCAGACAGTGATGAGGAGGTTCTTGAGAAGATCCTTAAGTTACCCCCTCAGATCGGCCACCACACGCAGCTGTTCAGCATCCCTGAGGTGACAGAAGAGGAAGATAGCAGTCAAGAGGAGCTGATAACTCACCGCATTCAGCCTCGGTCCAGGGCCGGCCACATTCATCCCAGAGACTCAGAACACTTCCACCATGCCCCCCAGCATCACCCACATCACCCCAATCCACACCCACAGGTCCCCCCTCACCATCACCACTTCAATAGGGATCCCAGGTCCCTGACCAAAGAGCCTTTACTCAGGCATGGACCCCAGGTCAAGCCTAAGACACAGCACAGGGTGCACTACGCAGACACAGTTGACACCATCAGTTACCCTGAAGAAGATGACATGAGTTTATATGAGGGTCCCACCAGCAGGCGGGTCTCAACCCGCTGTCCTCCCCAGCCGACCCCCAACAGTAAAGACAGAGTACTGCTCAAGGGGCTAGGGGACCGCCTTAGGAGGGAGGCCATGCTCAGGAGTCAAATGGCTGTCGCTGCGGCAGCCAACCCTGGCTATGGTCTTACCCCGCCAAGACCCTACCCAGTCAGCAAAACAGTACGGACTGTGAGGTCACCTATCAGTCGCGGGATGGAGATCGACGTGGAGTATGGCACAGATGACAACGAGGAACCTGTGGATTTCAATCCTGGGGAGGTGGTGGTGGAGCAGATGAGCTCTGAGTGGTGGGTGGAGGGGGCTCAAGTGGAGCACTGCAGGCCTCCACACCGCCGAGGGCTGAAGGCTGATCTGCTGGTAAATGTTGCTGCAGACTAGATGCAGTGGGTGTGTTTTCCCGGCCCCCTCCCGTTCCCTGTAGCAGTGTGGATCTAACCCTCTGAGTCCTTTAGTGGATATTGACTAACCCCACCGCTTAGTAGACAATTAGGATTTCCATCGACATTATTCAGTGCACAGAGGAAGGTCAAGGAGAAAGATCTGTGGCATATTTTTACCTGTATAAAACCCACCAAGATACAGTAATTGATTTAGTGATGCTGTGCTAGTTAAGTTGCTAAGATAAGGCCAAAGAGTGGTTGCAAAGACATTCAACCAGTGCATCTTCACCCTGTGGCTTCAGACTTCTAATCTTTATTAGATCTTGTGTCGGCCAAAGCGTAGCTGAATCTGTTCTCCCTCTGTTTCACTGCACCTTGGAAACCTCTCAGCTCTTACCCTAAACCAGTCAGAACTGCCTTGTCCTGCATTAGCTGACAGTAGATGTGCTTTGGTCTGTGTCTGCTAACACCACCACAATGCAAACATGCAACATGTGTATGTAACAGTAAAGTGCTGGAAACCCTTGGCTTTGTTTGTGTTTGTGTTTGATGGGGTTTCCATGTCGACTGACACAAAAAACACAATTCAAATAGATTATCATCAGATGAAGCATAAATTATTGAAGATTATTTAAAAATAATGGCATTTGCTGTTCATTTAGTATTCTCTCCTCCCCTGTGGATTTTTTTTTTACTACATATTTTCTTATTGTCTTGTTTCTCTTTCTGTACATTGAACAGGAATCCAGCCAAATCCCTCCAGTTGAGGCAGGTCCATCATGGGGAGCCCAGGCTGAGCTGTCCTCTAAACCAGCATGCCTGCAGGCCAGGCAACTCAAAGGTCAGAGACTCTTTCCTCTTTTGTCTTCCTGTTGCCTCTGTCTCTTTTTTGTTTCTCTCTTTTAACTTAAACATGCAGTTTTGTGTATGTAAGATACGAGGCTAACACACCTGTTCTTACAGTTGACAAGTCTCCCGCTCTCACATGATGGTAGTCAGATTAGCACCTTGTGTGTGTGAAGGGAGGGGGCAGGGAGGAGGAGGGGCTGTGGCTGCAGCGAAGAGGAGAGAGAGAGAGAGAGAGAGGGGGAGAGCCTGCTAAGCTGAGAACCAGCTTAAACCAAAGTGGCTTGTCATGACAGGAGGAAGTGACAGACATTAAAATAGTAACCTCCGTTAGCTAGCAGAGACATGGCCTGCACGGTGGATGTATGATCCCCTTTCTTCCTCCCCCTCCCTCACATCTTCTCTCACTCTCTTGTGATGACACAGACTGCACACTCATTCAGTAAAGCTGACCTTTCTGGTATATGCGTGGGTGCACAGTTGACTACTCACACACACACACACACTCACAAATGCTCAAGTAAACGCGTTATAGAGGAAGGGAGCAGAGAGAAGTTCTGTCCTATCTCCTAGAACATCAGTGAGGATGTGAAAGTGTGCAAGTTGTCTACCCGTGACTCTTGCCACAGATTGGCTGATTCTCCCTAATGAGATAGAGAACACGTCTCTTGGCTTCAGCTTAAAGTCTCACTACAGCTCTTCAAATTTGTCACTTGCTGTCAGATGGGCTACAGTTGTAATGCTTTTAGCCACAGTGTGGTCAAACGGCATCTCTGTTATGCTGCAGATGGTTCTGCAAGCTTGATTAAAAGGCTGCTTTGCATGATCTGAGATGTTGCACCCTTGATTATTTCAGTATATTTTTTCATGGTGTCAGTAAATACTCTCAGGTTTAGATTAGAGAGTGGGTCAAACACTGTTTCCTGTGTTACTTGCTTGCTGCAGATCATGAACGAGTGCAGGTTTGTCAAACGGCTCACACAGCTTAGGATCAGTGGTTTAGCTTGATTACCTCTTTTAAGGCCTTGCCTGTGCTCGGAGTATACTGTTCACAGAAGCACTGCAGTTGGTGGGTGTTGGGGGAGGGGCGAGCTGGCTGTGTTATTTGCAGAACTCACTGCAAGCGATGCATGGCTAGTGTGCGACATATATGTAGTTTAATAGCAGTGACAATTAAAAAAATAATGCAAAGTTTAAAAGCAAAAGAATTGAAGGAGATAGATAATTGCACAAAAAATGAAGCGTAAATAAGATGATGCAAGAATAAGATCAAATATTTGTTGTAATTATTTGTTTAAAAAAAACAGATCAAACTTCTTAAAACCATAAAAATGCTTTTAAGAAGTAACTAATATTTGCCTTTACATGCTCAGTCAATGTATTCACATTACTGATAATTACATTATTGAAAATCCTCCTATGTTGATATTTAGTGAAAGCAACAATAGTTATCCCTACAACACTGCTACAGTATCAATACAGAGGTATTTAGCCAAAATTATTGTGTTGTTTGCTTTTGTTTATACTGCCTTACGCTAAGACAGGGGTTAGAAAATAACTAGAGATCTAATTTCAGTTAATGATGCATGTAAATTAGTCACCTGAGAACACTTTTCCTGATGTCAACCCTCAGCCAAATGCTCCTGGGTAGCAAATGAAGTGATTGTGTGTGTGTGTGTGTGTGTGTGTGTGTGTGTGCGTGTGTGTGTGTGTGTTTGTGTATTTGTGTGCATGTGTGTGTTTGTGTGTGTGTGTCTACAGGTGGTGTTGATTCATCGAAGATGAAAGGAGACAGCGACATACGCATCTTTGTGGCCCTCTTCCCTTACGATCCTGCCACCATGTCACCCAATCCTGATGCTGCTGAGGAGGAGCTGCCCTTCTCTGAAGGACAGATCATCAAAGTATGTCCCCACACTGCTCAGACTTGACTGGAATACTGGCAGTTATGCATGTTTTTCATTCAAAGCATCTCTGATGTACTCACATTTACAGATTAAATACAGCAAGGTTCAGTGAGCGTACAGTTGAGTGACATTAAAAGTATACAAAGGTCCTCTTATGAGTTAGATACATTTTTACACTTCAGGTTTACGGAGATAAAGACCCAGACGGGTTCTACCGAGGGGAGTCGGGTGGTCGTCTGGGCTTTGTGCCATGCAACATGGTGTCTGAGATCCAGGTGGAGGACGAGGAGACCCGGCAGCAGCTACTGCAGCAGGGCTTCTTGTCCACAGCCGCCTCCATGGAGAAGATAGGTGGGTGAAACAGTCAGTATTTTAAACCAGATGACAACAATTTGTTCTGTCAAAATTCAAACTGTGAAGTGTGCTTTTAAATGTCTTATGTTACTGTTGAAAATTGGTGCATTTGGACATCCTTTTACTATCAATGTAAATGGTAATGTTTTACTCATGATATCATCGCTGTTCATGTCAAAGTGGTAAGTGAAAATAGCAGCATAAGTGTTGCAGAATCCAGACCTAAAATATTCATTATTTAGTTTGTTTTACCATCCTTGACCGTATATTTAAGATATGTGAGCAAATTTCTAATTGTAATTGCTTGGGGGAAAACAATTAAAGCTTCAAAAAATTAAAAAGATGAGGTGAAGTTGAGTAAAAACACAAAAGCAAAAATTGAAGCACAAAGAAAACTTCACCAGATCTGACTGGATATCAAGTTGCCTTAATTGAAGTATACCTTAAATATTCTGTATGCCATATATTTTTATAGGTTCTTGTTCACTGTGCTGCTATGAAGAAAATCTTAACCATCTATTCCTAGTCTCTGACTGCAATTTTGTGCAGGTGTCTGAAAACGTAGATCTAAGTCAAAGTGTTGCCTGTGGTGAGTGGTAGCGAGCCACCCAGCAAAGTCAGGCTGACACTTTGTTTCTTCTTGCTTTCTACACAGAGTTGTATTTGCAGATGGTTTCACCTTTTCACTTCCACTTGTTCTCGCTGCCGTGTGTGCTGCTCACTGGTTGTCACTTTTAAATTGCTCTTCACTGGCTTTCATTGTCTACTTTGTCTGGTCTGCTTTTCTCAAAAAATGCACCTCTGTGTTTCTTTTTGGTTTCATTTTTTTTTTTTTTTTTTGTTCCTTTCTAAAACTCCATAAAGGCACTCGCACACATGCACAGCTTCCACGTCGCCCTGTTCCACCGCCGAAACCGAGACGATCAAAGAAAGGTGTGTCTCGCTGCAGATTGCGGCTTCCCACCTCTCTCCTTTCTTCTCTTGCTTCTCTTTCTGTCCCTTTCACTTAAGCTTAACTGCTGCTTTTGCTGCTTCTCACTTAGCAACAAGGGGGGATTTTTAGATCAGCTACTGATGTGATGAACTCAGACAGCTTCCCACCCATTATGGTAAAATATTACCGCTATAACTACTGTGGACCTCCTCTGCAGCAGCTCCATGTTCTCTAATAAGATCTAAGGTTAGACTTTTCTTTCCTAGTGCTTATAGGCTCCTCAGAATAACTTTGTAATCTGTCCACAGGTTTACTTTTACAGTTTCACAAATGTAAAGAGGCACACACACGAGTGCTAATTCAGTCCTGTCAACTCTCATTGGTTATTCATGTAATACAGTGCTGACATAGCAGCAGAATGTGGCAGCATGTTGCTTCCTGACTAAATAAAACAAAGTCCTTTTACCAATATTCTGCTCTAATGTCACAAATGCATTACATGAGCCCCCAAAGTTCACTTGCTGGAACATCCATCCCCTCTGATCTCCATCTGTGACTGTGTGAGCTCCAGTGTGATGTTTGAGACTATAACTTCAGCCAGGATTATTCTCATCATCCTGTGATTCGTGCTTATGCTCTTTTTCCCTCACATCATCTCTTCCAGTGGAGTCTGCAGTACACTGGGAGGAGAGCGTAGACTCCTCCAGCCAAGGTTTGTCGCTAGAGCTTTGACCCTTCACCTCTTTGTTTATACCTGCATGACCGGACGACGTTCCAGTGTCCACTGGAGGACAGCATGTATTTATGTGACATTTTTTAATGGATGTGAACAGGAGCAGTGTATTCATGGTAACACCAAGGTCCAACTTCATCCATCCTCCTGAGGGACTGTTTGATATAATGGGGCTCCTGAAGAAGTTTGACATTTATTAAGATCCTATTAAGTAAAAAAATAAATAAATAAATAATTGCATGTTCCTCGAGTTCCTTCTAATATATTGAAAAAACAGAACAACTTAATAGTATTTCTGAGGAACATCAGACATCAGATTTAGTACTTCAGTTTATGCTACTCAAAGTTCTTCATGAGCCCCTTAGTCTAAAATCAAGCAGTCCCTTTCTCTAACTTCTCTTTTCATTTCACAGTTCAAGTGACATCATGTAAACATCAAATCATTTTTACTAACAATGTTTCAAAGAGTTGTGTACAAGCATCATCCCATGTTGATTATATTTGCCCTGGTTGACAAACATCAGCAGGCCTTAAGCTGCCAGAACCAGGTTCATTAAAATAAGAATGCTAACTCTCACTGCTAATTTGTTTGTTTTTACTTTTGTTTCCACATGTTTGACTGCGGTGGTGTGACCTTTTCCTCAGCTTAGCATGAAGCTGAGTGAGTCGGACATGCAGACACGATGAGCTGCATGCTGATGAGCTGATGGGAACTGCAGAGGCATGTGTTACTCCTCTAATTATCAGGATGTCACATTGTACTGTTTGCCCCCCCCTCTGTTTGACTGACAGATCCAAGTCAGACTGCTGCTGCCCCCGCCACTGCAGCTGTGGGGAACCCGGCCCCAGGAGCTCGCAGGATGGTAGCCATCTTTGATTATGATCCTCGAGAGAGCTCCCCCAACACTGACATAGAGGTCAGACTTACAACCGCAGGGTATCTTTTGCATGACAAAGTGTAATAGTACTTTTTGCTCATTATCTGCCTTATTTTTTATGACTGGACTCAGGCTGAGTTGACCTTCAGTGCAGGAGACATCATACATGTGTTTGGTGACATGGATGAAGATGGTTTCTTCTATGTAAGTGCTTACAAGACTCAGAATTTGGCCGTATCAGGCTGTATTTTTTCCCCTTATTAGTGATGTGCAGTTATTTTGCTTTGTGCTCTGTCACAACATTATGGTGGTTCTTGTAAACTCTGCATTTTTTTCTGTATTTATTCCTAAAAAAAACTAAAAAACTCTAAGGGCTGAACTAACAATCATATATTAATATTTAGATCAACCCTAACATATCGTTGCACCATCTTTAGATGTCTTATGTTCATGACCAGAAATATAAAATATTTAATATTAACTAGGTTGTAAAACCAGGAAATCTCTGAACTCTTACATGTGAGACCCTGGAACCATTAAATAAGGAACATTTTTTCTTGAAAAAAA
>JAPZDZ010000006.1:3640356-3664739 GCA_029783805.1 Acanthurus tennentii | reverse complement strand
TTTTTATTAGCTGATTAGCTTGTTACTGGCGGTAGCAAACAGTGTCTGCTCTGTGCTGGGAGCATCAGGTTTCTTTGCCTGTGATTGGCTTTTGAACTGTGATGTATCAAATCTAGATTGCGAAAATTTCATTTAAATTCAGATTGTATGTGAGGGCACAAATATCTCCACTTGAGAAATTTAAAAACAAAAAAAAATTTGGACAAATTTTGCACAAATAAGAGTTAATATAATCAAGGTTTGACATTTTAGATGATATGAATATAAGAAAAACAAATATTTCAGTTAAGGGGACCCTTAAAGACGACGTGTAACAGTGCTTCTCATGCAGGTATAATTCACATTCGCAGTTTTACTGTCAAGACGTGTTTTGGTCATCAGGCAACCCGACAGCTATTGCTTTTCTATCGTCTCAGTCATCTGCAGTGATCTATGCCTACATTTCCATACTGCCTCTGGCTCTTGTCTTGAATAGACCCCCACGTGTGTCCAACCTATCAGATAAGTTCTGGACTAATGGTTTCTCCTGAGCAGGAATCTGTCAGTGCTGCAGACTGAAGCACAGGAAGCAGGGGCTGGTGTTGTCCTGTCCACCCTCTTCCACAAGGGATGGCTGTTGAGATGTTTCTCAGGGCACTGGGAAGAAGGGAGAGGCAGGTAGGGGAAACATGGCAAATCTCTTAGTCCTGTCGGCCTCCTTCTTTTTAAGTCATTAGACCACGTCTGGAATTCTTGAATGTTATACAACACATTCTTTTCTACTTTTCATATCCCTCCTCATGCAAATAAAAAGGGAAAGTCTCTTACTTTAGTATACATTCTCTTACTATTACTGTTTCACTCATCCAGTCACTCCCTCATACATTTGTTCAAAAGAGTCACATACTTACAGTTATTCCATGTTTTCTGCAGCACACCCTTGCAGAGCATGCAAACACACACACATGCTGAGTACACACACATAGTGCAGTACGGTAAATGCATTACCACTGGACTTATCCTTGAACCCGGCCAACAGACAGGGTGAGTTGGAAAGGAAGGAAGAGGAAAAAAGGGAACATCAGAACAGAAACAAATAGCATTACCAATAGGATGTTCAGATACTGATACCAGCATTGGAAATGCCTCAGATGCTACCTAAAATGCTATATTGGGTATCTGCAAGTACACAAGTCTGCACAGATCCAATCCTAGGTGACGTGTTTATTACAAACAGAACACTGCTGCTTCCTGGAGGCATCTGGTACACCTGTATGCAACTTAGCAGAATTTTTCAGACAAAAATAACACATTAAAGTCATTGACAGTATTTGATTAAAGTACCATTGTTGGTTGTTGAGTGAATGCGTAGCTAACTAACTATCATTGTAGCCTAGTTCTGATAGCTAACATCATTTGTGGCTGCTCCTACTCTGCCTCTGAGTGGCTGCACCCTTCCTGGTGTTAGCCAAGTGCTAACTGGCACTACAAACTAGACTGGCTCAAGAGTAGAGTGACTCAGCTGTGAGTTTACATTGCTAATGATTATTTTAAATGAAGGTGCATGATTGCCTGTCATAGAATACCTTTATTTTTTTTGTTTACTGTATCATATCAGTTTATTGCGGGGACGTTTCTAGCTCAATTTAATATTGTTGAATGTTGTGGGGAATATATCCTACTCTGTAGTTATAACTATAGCCATGAATGTCACACACATTCATAAACACACACCCATATTAAATGTTAATGATACAGGCTTCATCTCACTCTTCTTCATGAGATCTTTTATTATGTGTCCCGCTGAGAAACAACCAGGGCTCTGAAGGAGTGGCAAATGTACGCAGTTCTTTTAAGTTGTACCATTATGTAGCCACGCATCCATTTCAATGGAGTGGAGTGAGTCACCGCTGACTATAAAAGAGCACATGCACGCACTCACATACACACGCGTACATTTGTTTTCCTTTGATGCCACCGTACCTGCCATAGGGCCTGGGGGGGCAAGGGTGCTTTCAGGGTCAATGGAATTCAATTATGGAAATTGTCCGCAGTTAAACAGTTGAGAATGCGTTTGCATTTTTGCATTCCCAGCGAGATGGGTATCTTGTGCAACCTTTCTGCATTTGCCCTGACAGTGCAGGTCATGTGAAGCACCTGTCCTCAACCATCCAGTTGAAACCGATCCACTGGGAGTAGAGAGGAAAGTCTGCTGATCCATCGCGGGTGTGGAGGCCAAGCTTTCCCTTCTCAAGGGATCAAGGCCACATTTATAGAGATTTACAGAGAACCATGTTGCAACAGATTCCAACTGCAGCACATGGCAAGTGGAAATCATATGGTACTGGTGGGAAAGTTAAATGTGCCCCTCTTTTTGTTCCTCCCCCAGGTAAAACCTAATGATCAGTCTGACGTGTTGACCAAAGTGTACCTTCTTATCCTGCTCTAGTTTTCACCATTTACACAATTTATGCGTATTTTTTTTCATTATT
Organism: Acanthurus tennentii; assembly: GCA_029783805.1. NCBI lineage: Eukaryota > Metazoa > Chordata > Actinopteri > Acanthuriformes > Acanthuridae > Acanthurus > Acanthurus tennentii. The sequence continues at coordinate 3,662,268 of JAPZDZ010000006.1, read as the reverse complement.
GTGCCATGCATATAACTTACAGCCTACACTGTGTGGGCCTACAAGACACCCCAAATGACATACAAGCCTGAAGCGGAACAGTGCATATGTATTTTCAAACAAAATGACAACAGTTACAAAAACAAGAAAACTAATTGAAATCATTTTCAGATCAGATTCTTTAAACTGTCCACAAAAAAATCATCAAGTCCTGTAAAAACCTATTCTGTAAAATAATGCAGAAAACAATAGGTATTAAAAAATGCTGATCTCTTCTTCTTGTTCTTGCTTTTGAACTAAGTTGGCTCATTTTAAAGTCATAAAAATTAAGCAGCCCTTAAACCGCACAGGCATGCTAATGACATGACTCTAGATGGTTGGTCAATCAACTGATTTGGTCCAGACTGAAACATGTCAACAGTTGATGGATGAATTGCCCTGAAATTTAATGCAGGTGCTCATTTAGCCCAGAGGATGAATCCTAATGACTTTTGTGATCCTTATGGGGTTTTTTTTGAGTGCCACCAGGAAAGTTTTCACTCATCTTGTAAACTATTTCTACATGTACCAGGCAGATTGGTTCAAAAGTTTTTATAGACATTGATTTTACCTTGGGCCCTCACTTATGCTAGCCATCTTAACATTAGGCAGGTAACACTGTGTCAGCTCCAGCCTAATATTTACACTCACTAATACTTCCACTTTACCTGTAGTGGCAAGAGCAGCATTTTCTGCTCCTGCTAACATCAAAGACTCAGAAGCATCTCGGCAGTTTTTCATTTCTTTGTTGGTCTCACTAATCTTTCTCTAACAGCGCAGCCTCACATTCCTCCTCCTCACCTCCTCTCCTCTAACCAGTCCTCTCTTGTTTCTTGACAGCTCTTTAAAATGGTTGTAATTCATTGCATGTGCTTTAGTTTCAAGGACAAATATGGCTGCGTGCACTCAAAAGGCAGGAAGCGCTTAGTTTGCTGAGAGGTTGGAGGAAAAGAGTCATCACCATACCACAGATAAATGCTCTCTGACAAACTTCCCTCCCTCTCTCAGGCTCCCCGTGGCTCCTTCAGTCACTTTTTTTTAAACAGCTTTCTGCTCGCAGCTTTGGCACGTACAGCAATAACACCTCCCAGCACTGTAATTTCATCCAAAGTGGTTTGTTTCCTGTATGGGAAGCTTAAAAATGATTTATACTATATATTTCTGACTTATTCACTTGCATTAGAGCTTCAGATGATATAGTTCAAAAGCAGGATCTGTAGTGAGCACAGAGCAGTCTTGTGAGTGGAAGTAAATTTTCTACTTTTCTGCTTGAACGCTTGGCTCAACGATCCGCAAGAAGAGGAGCTTTCACCTGTGTGACGGTCTGATTCTTTATGTATGTGTGTACAAGCATGAGTGAGTCTTTGTGAGTGTGTCCATGGTTTGTGTGTGCGTTTGTGTGTGCACACAGGCGTGTTTGTGTGTGTGTGCAGCGGATGCGGAGCTCCCATACTGAGATCATTTACCAAACTCTATTAAGCAGGATCAAAGTGACTTAGATCTCTCAGTGCTGCATGACTACAAAAGCCATATTGTAACCCCAGATCCAGAGAGATAACGGTGCTGACAAAAAATGCTTTATGTCTCCAAAAGTCACATGGTCACTTCCAAACAGTAACCAACATGTCCCATTTTTCTCCTCAGAAAGGCTTCAGTGTTAGAGTTTTAGTTTTTGAATCAGAAGAACTAAATACAAGTGTATTTTACTGTATATGCCCGAAGACAACGTCTGATTCAGTGTCAGTTAAAAAATAAAGCAATACTGCAGTGATGTAAGAACTGACTGTAGGGATTTTTCACTATAGCCTTGCAGTTCTGTTACGCACTGTATCGCTTTTCATTAATCAATTAATTATTTCATTAATTTCATTCATTAGTGTTAATTGATGCGGTGATATAGCTTAATAGATATTTTGGGATATCTGACAAGTAAAACAAAAACTACCTGCCCAAAACTAGAATAAAAAAATTATTGGAATGCTTCTTTTTTTTCAAGCTCATTTGATAAAACCATTTAAATATGCTGTATTTTTGATGTTTTGTGCTGATGCTTGTAATGCCTTTTTAATGAAAATTTGAAATTGTTTATAACCTTCATTCCAAAAGGAGACATAAAATGCTTTTCCTTTTTTCCTGGGTAACAGGTGATAGTGTCATGATTTGGTTTGAAAGTGGCATCCTTAAAAAACTCCATGCAAGCATGCAGCAAGGTTCACCACTTTGTAAAACATATGATTGTAGAGGTGAAATAATGACATGGGCTTGGGAACACCTGGTCAGAAAGTGCTGTTAAACATTTTGTTTGCAAATAACTTTATTTAGTTTGTTAATTTTTTACACAATATCCCCACTATTTTTGTAATTGCCAAACATGTTATTAGCTGTTTGCCAATTTTGTCACAAAAAAAGTGCCAGTGTCTCAGAGGGCTTAATGTTGTTGGGCCTGACTGACAGAGTGAGTCAAAGATGTAATATAAAAAAATTAAATTAAATTAAAAAATAAAACAATGGAGCAACTGGTCTATGTGCAGTGAAGCCAAACTGTCAGGTTCTAACAACATAGACTCAGAAGCAGAACACAAAACAACAGGATAGGGAACAAAGAGTGAGCTTTAATACTAATAGTAAAAGCTGATATGGGTAACATAAAATTAATATCAGCAAAAAGGTAATCAAAAAACAATGAAGGAAATACAGGAACTGATATTGACACAAACCAGGATAACACTGGGAAAACTGCCAGGGCGGAGGAGACAAAGACTTCTTTACATACATGAGGGAGAAAAATCAAATGACAAACACAAAGCAGTTTAAAAAAGGTGGGAAAGCAACAACAACAGGAAGTTACAACAAGAACTTGACAGAAAAACCACCAAACTTAAATGCAAACCATGACAAAAAAGCCTCTTTTGAAGTGAATGCAAGGCCAACACTGGTGACAAATGCATTGTGTTTTTGTTGACTGCTTCACAAAGAAAGCCAGGAAAGTTTTAATTTTGCACTTCCAGAAAGTTAACACACTCTGATTCAACATCAGGCAAGTACACAACAAAGAGTTTAGCTTTAATCAACTGGAAACAGTGGCCCTGGATTAAATGCTTGCATCATTAATATACACAGGAATGATAACAAAATCAAAATTATGTCTTTAGGATTTATTCACGAAAGATTAATCTATGACAGTGTTTGTGCCCAATGCTAAGATAGGTCAAAGAAAGTACTGTATAATTCCATTCAGACTTTTTTAACAGCAAACCAAAAAAAAAGCTTTAGTCCTTTAAATTCAGATATGAATATGGTGTTGACAGAGTTATTGGGCTTCACATAAGCTTTTTCTTGTCTTTGTGATTTAATATGGCCTGTAACAGATGCAAAAATAAACCATACCTTCCTGTCAGAGCTAGCCAAACACAAACATCACTGAAGAAGTATCAAAATTTTATGTCAAGGAAAGAATTATCACCCTGTGTTTTTAGAATATAATGAATTGTTTTCCAAAGAACACAGAATAAAATACTGTAAAATGGAACATTGTTTTGTCATTTTCTGTTTTGGCTTGAAATAGAGCTGCATTTTTGCCCTTTGTAGCTGCTTGCCCATTCCTAATGACTGCTGTGTGAGTGGGAGGTGAATGATCTCTGTCTGTGAACATAGCTGATTATCATACATCCAGTCACATGCCTGCCAGCATGATAGATGGCTGTTCTCTCAGTTGGACTCAATAAAAAGTGCATGCTTTTGAATCAGACAAAGGCTTAGTTAGTCTGCCAGACAAGTGTGTTTAACCGATGTGTCTCTATTCACCTGCAGGGAGAGTTTTCCTCTTCCCCTTCAGGGGGTTTTTGTTTAAAATGCACATTCAGGCCTGCAGAGACAGAGTGCCGTGTGACTCGCTGAGGGAATCTGAACCACTGTCACATGGCCTTGGGCGCTACATGCACATATGCATGCACTCACAAATACATTTTACACAGTCTGTTCACTGCCATCAGTACCACTTACCAGCCTGTCCCTGCTTGTTCATTTGTGTCTGTGTTACTGTGCAGCACAGTGGTCCAAACCTAGGTCAAAACAGGTGCTAAATAGGCTTTACCAGAAGCAACAAAATTTTTAAATCCTTTTTGTGCACTTGAGATCTTTACAGGTCCACATGTATCTAAGGAACTGAGAAAAAATTCAGTTGAACAGGTTCAAATAATGGACCTAATTCGGTCTCGATTTACTGTTACTGATCTCCGGTCTGTGTGTCCAAATGACTAATACCTGAGTGGATCCAAGTGCACTTCATTTTTTTGTCAAAGCACTTTATTTTTTTGTCAACTATATTCAAAAGTAGTTAACTACTCAAAACTACAAACTAGTGACTTTGTACTAGTGACCAGTACAAACCATCTCTGAACACTTGGTAGATCATAATTACAGTTAGAGAAAATAGTCCATGAATCAGTGGGAAAAGTTTTAATCCCAATTTATACATGATAGATATTTTGTATAATTTCATTCAAAGATATGAAATTGGTCAGAAAATCAGGGTCCCTAATGACTTAAAAATATATGACTTTACATTTGTACTTACATGAATTATATAATGCTGCTCTTTCTGAATGTCTTTGATTTTAATATATAGAGCACCATGCTGCTGTTTGTGTCGTTTTGTTGTCAGAGACTTGGGGCTGTTTGGGTCAACTGCAGTTTTTCTCAGGCTAATTACTGACAGTGTGGCACACTAATAATTCTCCAGTTATAAGATTATTTAGGACTGGCACTGTACACTCTTAATGAAAATATTTTCAAAGGCTGTAAAGCAGCTGTAAGGCCATCTTAGAGCTCCACACTCAAACACTTGGATGCTCGCTCGCAGCTTGTGATAACAATGCTGCCCCCGCTGTTTATTAGCCTTCCCCCAGGTGGAATAAGTGAATCAGCGCAGCCATGGAGTGACTTTGTTATGCGCTTCAAAAACATCCAAACCCAAACTTTACTGTGCCTGGTGTGCTTTCCCAACAGCCCTCAGGAGTGGACTGCGTATCTAGGAGACCCATTCCAATTGGCCATGACCTCCTGACTGGCTGCTCCTAATTAGAAGCAGTCCCTCACAGTGCCTCCCTCTCTTGTCCAAAGTAAATACCTTGGCACCCAGCAGGAATGCTGACAGTCTGCTGTTTAGGGTGCTCTGAGAGAAGCTTGGACAGTCACTGACTTCCCTCATGTTTAACTCTCTGGAGTGAGGTATAACCAGCACTAACTACCAACTTTAGTTAGCAACAGGAGCTCAAATTACTTAATTGTTGCTCTTGATTAAAATATGTATTACTGTCTTGACTTCTTCATGCCAGTAGGCTGTGTTAGTTTTCCACTAGGAACGTATTCAGATTATTCTCTTCAAATGGCCTTGACCACAGACTGGGACTTTGTAGGGGAGCGATAGAGCGGGTGGAATATCACCTACATCTGGGTTACATAACCCATGTATTTACATTTGCTCCAGCATTAGGCTTCCTGTAGCCTCCAAATAAAAAAAACAGATCCTCGTTGTTTCAATGTCAGCTGCCCTTGGTGCGCAGCGGTTCACTGGAATCAGGGGGGCGGATCAAAAGGCAGTCTGTGTTTGAGAGAACAGGGCCATAATGTCTCATCAGGGCCGTTCACCTGATAACCTCCTCTTTGGGAGCTGCTCCAAACCAGCAAAAAAAGGAGTGCAGCTAACAAGGCATGTTTTTAGAGCCGTATGGAGTCATATGGACTCCTTTTCTACTTTGAGACGGTCTGTTGGTGACTGGAGCTGCCAAGCCTCATTCCCTCACAGCCTGCTATTTAAACCCCCAGATTGCTGTGCGGGAGTGGAGTGGAGCATGGTGTTGCTCTTTGTTCTGGGCCCTAGGTTAGGGTTAGCACAGCATTACACCACAGCAGCCCTGAAAGCCAGCTCTAAAGACTAAAGCAGAGCTGTGTGTGGTTTAGTGTTTGGTCTGCTCTCTCTGAGATTAGAGCAGCAGGTTGGCAGAGGATTGGGTAATGACATGTCTACCGCTCTCGAGTCCTTGGACTGTCTGGGACTGCAGGGATACATGAAAGCGACTAGCGCACATACACACACATGCACACACACAAACACACACCTATACAGAAATGTCACACTTCTTCTTCTACCAGGGTTGATTTGACCACACAGAATCACCACTAACTTTGTGGGGACAGAAACAACAAAACACTTTAATCTCTGCCAAATGAGATGTGACATGGTCAACCATTAATAGCGGTACACACAGTGATGACACATAATGTTCCACTCGTGTCACTGAGTCAAAATCGTACTCTCCAGAGCATCAGGTCTTTGTAAATGTTTATAATGGCCTGAAAATAAGGCAGCAGAACATGAGAGGAAGTGCGCAGCGTCCAGCACTACTTAACTATAAATAATGGTCCTGTTATGTGATGGGGCCAGTCCAAAAAGTTGTGTAATGAAAATTACAATAGAAAGGAATGCAGTATTTAGTTTTCCCTTAAGTACCTTCTTGTATTCTCTATGCATGTGTGTTTGTACATGCTTGAAATGTTCCTTAGTGAGGATTTTGTGTTTTCCACATCTGTGTGCTAACAGTGTTTGACGCTGAGAATGAAGTATTTGCCCAGTGTTGATTCATTTTTCATTCTTAATATGGTTCATTACCCTGGCAGCAAAAACACCAAAGATGCTACATCACAATCTTTTAATTATTCCCTAAATTTCCAGAAATGTACTGTACTTTCATCTTATGACGTTGGAGAGCGGAAAGTGGCTTTCAAATTAGTTACACGGGACATTTAGATTCTGTGATCCTGTTAGAGGACTGTTAACATCCCGTGGCATTTTGTGAAAAAAGCCCCGTCGAGTGCTCATCACAGAACTTTGTCCTGTATGAGTCACCAGTGTGTTTATAAAGCTCCGGTTCAAACCTAAGAGCCAGGAGCCGAGCCAAGCATCCCATTGCAATGCCTGATCTTTCTGAGAGAGAGAGGAGGGGGAGGGAGAGCCAGGCTGGACGGGGGCAGCGGTGTCTACTGCAGTTCTCTGACCTACCTCCATGCCGCTGACTTCCACTGTTTGCCCACTCTGTTAACTATTACCAAAAGGCTGTGTACCTTGGATGCAGCCCAACTCTCTTACACATACTGTGGTCCATTATCAAAGGAGACCTGCACTACAAGCCCTGGAGTCCTTCCAAAAAGGCCACAGCCACAGTCTCTGCTTCAAGACCTAGCCCAGCGCTGCAGCACTATGCGAGCACTCCCTCCTGTTTTGTCTCCCCCATCGCACTCCCTCTACCTCCTCCTCCCATTCCCTCTTTCTCCTAATCCCCTTGCTTGAACATGCACATGTTGGTTAAACTGTGCTTGGCAGGTACCTCACCCACTCACACTTCTTTTATAAGGTCCTTTTTTTTTTTTTATCATTACAGTGCAAAAACATGGAAAGAGTAAAAACAAGAGTGTTTCATCTCGATCTACTCAGTTACTGTATTTTGGGATTAGAATTAGCTGTTTCAGTTTTGTATTATCAAAGGTGCCTGTCTATTTGCAGTCAAGCCACTTATCTTATGTAATGTCACAATATGTCTTTTAGAGTCTTAATTCTTTCAATTAGTTAAAGCTGCTTGGTATAGTGCCAAACAGGGCTGTTTATAACAGTTACTTTTAATATTGAGTTATCTGACATTCATTATTGCTTCATTCATTATTGCTATCATATTGCTTACTTAATCCTGGCAGATGTTCACCACCATTATAAAAAACAGAACTTTCTAACATCAGTGAATCATCTCATGCTTATTTGAATTACAAATTAAACTACTTAGTGATTGTAAAAATTGATGCAAACTAATCCTATGGCAGTTAACTAATTGATAAATTGACTTGTGATTTCAGCTTAAGCAACAGAAAGTTCTGTAAGACAGCATTGGAAAATTTGAATCCCGTAGTGATATGAAGAGCTTTTCCACTTCATAACTAAAAAATAAACAAAAATTAATTATTCAAAAAGTGGTCACTGCAAAGCAGGATGTCAGCTGGATGTAAAGTAATAAATATTATGTGGGGGATAATGTGGATATGCTGCTATTCAACTAATAACATAAAAACTGCTGCCATGCACCTATGATCACAGATACGGTTGTTCATAAATGTTTTATACCAGTTCTCTTAGACACCATTTGTGATCTGAATATGAACACAACAGTCGTCCCTCCCCCTAAAACCAAACAAAGAGGCTGAAACCTGCTGTCACAACTTTATTATTTCATTATGACTGATTACAAATTACAATTTTGTGCATATTTGAGTCTATTTAGTCAATTTTTATGAGATTATAATTAAGTTACAATGCTGTCTTATGATATCAAACATTAATATAAAAAGATAGTCACGACTTTAGTGTCTTGTTATCTTGTGATGACACATCCGGCCTCATTGCCAAGTTAATTTTGACTGAGTCTTAGATAAGGAAGTAGCCGTCAACAGGTACAAGATAAGTGATCAGCTAATCAGATTTTAACATCAATCAATTAATGACTTCAAAGTCTAATGCCAAGTAATGACTAACCTCAGTAGGATTTCCATCTGGAATCTTACTCTAATTGGATGCTGGCCTTGCATTTGCTTTTGCTAAATACTTACAAATATAGGTCATTAGCAGAGGAAGACAATTTCACTAGAGCCAATTATGTAATTGTTTTACTAAACAGAGCTTTGAAGAGCAAAAAAAACCCAGTTAATTTTGTTAAATTAGAAAATTTACTTAGAAATGTCATTTCAACATAAATACAGAGAAAATATAAGAGACACCATGCCCAGTTTCATTTTTCTTAACTGCATTAATAATCTAATAATCAAATCTAAAACCATTCTAATCTTTTTCACAGTGCCAGGGACATTAATACACAGAGCTCTCGCCTTTTTTTCAGATTCTTACAAATATATCTTTGTTTCCTGATATTTAATTTAGAGTGCATGATTCAAATAAAACTCCTGACAATTTTTTTCCCAAGTTTTCTAAAGGTAATTTTGGCTCTTTGATGCCTTTACAACCGGCATAAAATCTAATTTTGGATTGCATGGATACTGTGTGTGTCTGGCAGGACACTCATGTTATCCTCTTTCTTGTCAATTGGTCTCAAAATTGAAGTCTGACCATAAAAATGAAGCCTTGCTCCTTGGATCTGCTCTGCAGCATATTTGTATTATTTATATTGTGAAAGAAATGTGGGAGCTGACAGCAGCTGGATGAAGGTGTCCATCTGTGTGTTTATTAGAGTCTATTATGTTGCTTATTTGATCAGGTGGCAGCCTCATCGTGCTGAAACCAGGTGCTCGCCCATATTAGGTCTAATCTGTCCGTACACATGGCGTTCTTGATGGCATGTAAACATACTTTGAAGTGTGGATAGTTGTGTGTGCATTAAACTTGGTGTGTGATTCTTTATAATTGATATGTAAACATAAAGAGCTTTGAGGTGTGTAGCAGACGTTAAATATGCTCGGGCCATGAATGAAGCCTGTTAATGTAGAGTTTTTATCCTTGGACCCCTTCTACTTCTCCCAAACTCACTTCCCCTCCCCCAGCAGGAAGTCCCGGCCATTTCATACTCTAACAAAAGAGTGGAGACAGTAGCTTCTCATCAGAGTTTGATCTCTGCAGCTTTTAATTAACTCTGAGGTGTTTACTCTCTGCCCTGTCATTGTCTTTTAATGCCAGGGACCAAATTATTGGGCACACAATAGGAGCACAAAGTTTATGGCTTGGATTAGATTCTTGATGTAAATTTAAGTTATTCTAGATACATGATAGGTCACCTGCAACTCTGTAGAGGCAGTTCTAGTGTGATGGAGCTGCTTTCAGTTAACTTGAATTGAATCTGTTTTTAAAGCATAGCAGCCCAGACAGAACATACTGTACCAAAAGCAGATATCAGCAAGACTTATTTGGTGTTTAGACTGAAAGCTGCCATGTGATAACACACCACAGAGGACTGTGTTTCTCTGAATGTGCTTCTTTGGACACTGTGAAGTCCGGTTTGAGCGACAGATTGATAATTCAGAACATTGCACAGCAATTCACGTTGAGACAAGATTTTATTAATCATGGCAGCCTTTATTTTACATTTATCTAAGAAATACATTAGAAATATGCCTCTCTTGTTACAAAATAATCAAGCAGGGATGTGCATTTTGCATTGGATTCGATTGGCCGGCATAACGCTTTGATAACGTTGTGTTGGGTTGCAGCAATAGTTCAGCCCAGGTCAGCTTTTCTGCCTGACCCTGAGTTATTTTGCTGGAGCACTGGCTTCCTACTGTGCAGCTACACAAGCTCCTTTCAAATAAATTAGGGGCCTGCATTTTTTTCGTGCAGAGCTAAAGGTGCTTTGAGGGTCTGCAGCCATGCTAGTGAGACTGTGCTTTGGGACAGCTAGCTACAGCATGCTACTATGCGCACAATGACTTTACTGATATGCTCATGTTTAGCAGGTATAATCTTTACCATCTTCACTGTCTTACTTTAGCGCTTTAGCCTGCTAACACTTGCTAATCATCCCCTTAAACATCAAAGTTCACTATAAGGGGATGTAATAATCTTAAATGAATTTCATCACAAACCATCTAATAGTTGTTCAGGTATTTCACTGTAAACCACAAATGTCATCCCTACAGTGGCACTGGAGGAAAAGTCAGAGAATCAAAAAAGTAGATTTAACTTCACTTCAGTCTTCATGGTTCATCCTCTGGAAACTGTGAATATCTGCACCCGTTATCATGGCAGTTCATATCATAGTTGAGATATTTCAGTCTGGACCGAGTTGTGCAAATTATAAGAGGCCAATAGACCAACTCTGCCATTAAGTAAACTGTAAAGCTAACATAACTTATAATAATAACTCAACTCTCTGAACTGAAAGTGCTTGTGAATGCACTTGTCAGCTTGCTGTGTTATTAACAGTGTAAAAGCTGTTACAAAACAGGTACAGACTTTACAGGCATCAACTACAATTAAACTGTTTTATGCTTGGTGACTATCGGCAGTAAATCTCTTTCATTTTTACTGTGGTTGTGTTGCAGAGCTCTTTGTAGTTTGTTATATAACAGTTTTGTATATAGCAATGTTGCAAGTGTTGGTTGCATGAGACCTCTGCTGAAGGGCTGGTTAGTTGAGAGCAGGCTTTGAGAAGGCCGACATAATTTCACTGGTGTCTTGTTGTTGCCCAGAGGACAAACAGTAGCAGCAAGTCCTTTTCAGCTGCATATTGCCAAAGACTTCAGAAAACAATATGCACAATAATACATAGGCCACAGTTTGGTATAATTACAACTCTCTAGCTTAAATGTCTGCAGTTTCCAGCACATAATTATGTGTAAAGCTTGCAGTTAGTCACCATCTGTCTAACACAGAGCTTTTGTTTCAAACAGTCTAATTAGGTATAACTTGGAGACTGTTGACCAGTGAGATCTCAAACACACCACTCAAACACTTAAAGCACAAAGACACAGGGATATACTTTACCCTGCAGAGACCAAGTGCTTCCAGTCTACATGGCAAGCAGGGTGGAGAGAGGGCAGTACCCTTCAGAGGGTTTCTCCTCCACACCTACGACGCCTTTGTTTTCTCGCATAATGTTTTCCTTTTGGGTCACCTCTCCAGCCTTTTAGGGCAGTGAAAGTGGATCTTTCCAGGGCCTCTCCATTACATAGCCCGTCAGATAGGGAGCACAAGATAAGTCCCCCCTGTATAATAAATGTCTCATATTTGATCTTCACAGGTGGGAGCGGTCTCACAACACTGTAGCCAGGGTGCCTCTCCTGGGACAGCTTGCACAAACATCTGCTCTTAGGAAGAGAAAGACACGTCTAGTTCCCTTTTCACACACACTGTGCGATACAAACACGACTTCAAAAACAAACGCCATCGTGTAGTCGTCACCTGTGACCGTGTACTGTGGGTGCATGAGAAGGTGAGGGGTTAATAAACCCATTCTTATTCCGCCCAACCAACCTCTCAAGAAGCTTTATGGTGCGAATCGTAAACGGGTTAACCCCCAACCTACAGCCCTCTCCCCATGCCTCACCTCCCTACAATGTACAAGCGAGAGCGCCTTTGACTTGTCGGTTCAAAGTTCAGACACAGGGCCCAACAATCATTGACACAGTAAAGCGACACCGTTTTAATGGCAGGATATGTGCCATGAGATCAAAAGGGAACATAAGAAGGGTTGGCTCCAGAATACACAAGAGATCATAAATACAGTGGAAAGTAAATAGTGGAGGCAGAATGTCAGGCTGCCTTGTTAGCAGGTATAGTATTGCACGGCTGTGGTCTGAATGGTAGGCATCAGAGACATGGGAGGCAACCCTAGCTGTGAGTTATGTTTTCCTAGCTGCATGGGTATGCAGTACTTGTTCCTGGTATACTTGTCCCTCCTTAGCATTCACCAGCAGTCAAGGCTGCAGCTTGTCAGTCATTTTTTTCAGGGTGACATTTTCCTTGGAAATCATTGGCCATCTGTGTCAGGGGTGTGTTCCACTAGACAGCCTACTACAAGCTCTCCCTCTCAGCCCCACCTATTGCTTCAAGTTACTCTTGGAAACTTAGTAGAGTGGCATTATGGAAACACAGTGACCTGTTTTTGTGCCATGCCCTCCACTCCGATTGCATATGATTGTGCCTTTTAACAAACAGACACATTTAACAGTGTGAAGTTTATCTGTGCTGCAGAATTTTGAAGATGCCACACAGTTTACCGAAATCAATTGCATTTATTTACATTTTTTCAAGTCTCACTTTACTTACTGTACGTGAGATATGACTTGGAAATTTTGCATTGTGTGTTTTTTATTGTTATTCAGATGGCTTATCTTATGTAAATAGATGAAAGGTTCTTTATATCGGTCAGCTATTTTAAAACTACAATCAAAGTTTGTTTTTCCAGCAGTGGTACTAGTCAGCTCCCTGGTTAAAGAAATATGGATTACAAAACAATGAAACTGCATTTAGAAAGTATTTATATACTGTGTGTGCAGAAGTACCACAGATCCTTCAGGCAACTGAGAGATAATCCATACATATATATGCTTTAATAAATAGCAAAGTTAACTGAGGAGCTGACTCGAGTCCTGTGTTGTTGTTGCCAGTGTTTGTATCCAGTAGCAATGGAAACAGGCATTTCCCCGTTTTATCTCCCTCTGTTTCCTCCACTATACAGATGCAGTCATTGTATCCTGCACGCTTTACTCTGTCATCGTCTACCTGCTTCTTGTGCCCCTTATATTTTTAGATCTCTTATCTGATATTGTCATGGCAATGCAGCATAAACAAACCATTTTGATAGCTGCAGGTTTTTCAGTTGGAACCTGTCTCAGAATCCTTTGATCAGACAGGCCTTTTATTCTGCCAAGAAGCTTGAGAAGCCAGGAGGGGGCTGGGACCACAATGGAGCCGCGGTGTGTCACAACTCTTCCCTGAATGTGAGAAGAAAAGTAAAGCTGACAACCTCTTAGCAGAGTTTCTCAGTTTTTAAATGAATTGACCTTGAAATCACTTTAATGCTGTGTTCAGACTATATTGTGTCAGCATTGTAATAGCAACAGAAATTGGATATGGGAATGTGAGTATTAAGTGTGACAGCAGCTCGATATGTGCCAACAACTGTACTGCAAAACAAAAGAGGAATCACATTTTGTTTTATTTTAGTGAAACCATTTAGTTATCACACTCAGATTAAGAGCATTTTATCAAGTTCAGTAGCCCCATTCCCTGTGGTGAGAACACTCTTTTAACACTGTGGAGTTACAGATACCGGTCTTGAGCAAAAACAACACACACAGTCATCTTGCAAAAAGTTTAACCTAGCTCAGCTTTTGCCACAATGCAGTATCATCCAGCAAAGTGTTCCGATAGCCAGTCTGTTGAGTGCATGCACACATACCTGGTAGATTTGTAACATCACTGCTGTATTTCTAATGTATTAATATATTTGTTAGCCTGGAGTTAATGGATCCAGATTTCTGTGTGTACCTAAACCACTCCTTGCTCCTTCGACACAGCCCCTAACACTGTTTCAATGCTGAGCGTTTTCGGACTGGATTGCTCGCTTACACCTGTGGGTTTGACGTCATCCTCTCCACACTATGGTATGTTTATGCTGTGCGCCCACACATTCGACCTCTCTCTACCAACTGGAAAGGAAAGAGATGAAGCACCCCACTCTGTGACGATGAATGGTGAACATGTCAAGTGGAACAGTGAAGTCGTTCTTGGCACCATCCCAATCACTCATTTATGTCATGCAAGTTAGTAGGAATAGCAAGGGGGTAATTGGTCAGGGTCCAGCTTGTCGTCTGCCATGTCCCCCGGCCAAATCATGGCAAGAGTTCATGTCAGTATGATCGCCAAAATATCATGTGGTCTAATCTGGGGATGAGTGGCAAATGTGGTAAGAGCTAGCCAGAATTTTTTTAAGAACAAAATGTTCTTTATTTCTTAGTACCCCGTCTGTTTTAGCTTAGGAACACAGCATCATGTTCACAAGAGAAAAGAAATATTGCTGTCTTGCACTTTGTTGTTAAAGCAGTGTTTGAAAGACAGCGCACACTTTGGCTTTTGGAGTTTTTGTGAAACTTGCAATGGCTAAACCATTTTGTTACTAATTGACACAAGTGATGGAGGGTGATGACATGTTCACTTGTTTATCCATGTGTGATTGTGCATGGTATTGTGAGTGAAGCAAAGTGATTGAGCCCTGATTGGAGAGTGCATCAGCTGGATTGAATGAAAGAAGCATTGATGATAGGGGGGTGGAGGCATTGATGGAGTAACTGGGTGGATGTGCGTTTACGATTGAGTTTGTGTGTTCCAGAATGTTGGTGTGTGTGTCTGTGTGTTGGTGTGTGTGTGTGTGCATGTGTGTGTGTATGTGTGAAGTTGTGCATGAGCACTGAGCCTCTACATGGTGAGGTCATTGCTCACTGGCCCTTTTGTGGGGGTAAGGTTGGGGAGCAGTGATGCCTGCTACAGAAGGGGAGTGTGGGAACCAACTGGTGGGTGCACAGAGGATGGGGGTGGGGGTAAGAGATGAGGTAAATGTTCTGGAGCCCAACAATCAGCATGTTGATGTCTTCACTGGGTGGCCTAGTTCTATGGGGGCTGCAGGACAGATCAGGTCGCTGGGTGTCAGGGCACTATGGGAGCTTTGGGCAGGGACACAGTGCACCATCCTGCTGGGTGATGGATGAGCTGTGCTCGCTGCTAAAAATAACAAGATGGAATCATTCCACGAGGTGTCAAAATATGTACTCCACTTGATACTGAAACCAACAACATCACTGAAGAGCTGCTACGTGTGTGTGTGTGTGTGTGTGTGTGTGTGTGTGTGTTTGGCGATTGTAGGTTAAGCACAGTGATTCTTGTTGAAAAGCATAAAGAGGCTTAGTGCCATGAGGCTGAAATTTAATTATATGTCCTCAAATAAATGTTTATCCAATCATGCAATCAGTGTCTCCTTGTGTGCGTAGAAGAAGGTGCATATTACTCTGTGAAAGCTGCTTCCATGCAACTTTTTTATGGCAAAGGCCTAAGTGACAAATAAATAACTGAACAACATATATCACAAAAAATGAAATAAAAAATGTACACAGTGCTCCATCGCTGCACTTTGTGACAGGCTTTTGTAAGTCTTTTGTCTTCTTTAGCTGCTCCAAACACCAGTACTGTAAGAACAGAGAATAGATGGACATCAAAACCCAAGCAGCTACTGTCTTTATTAGGTTTCTGCAAATAATAGCTGATTAGACTGCAGATATCCTTGCTAACTATGCTTTTTACATGCTTTCCCCAACTTATTTAAAGAGTTAGATCCTGAGATCGACTGCCTTGTGCTAAGTATACCTCAGGGCAACACACTTCAAACTCCTGCCATTTGGGCAAAAGCCTACACAATCAAATGTTGATTTAGAATTCAAATGTCAAGGTTATGAATGAAACTTCAAACTATTTTGTAATGCACTAGAGCACAGACCAACTTATCAGAGTTAACTTGCCTTCATCAGTTTTGCTGAGGGGTCGATGTTGACTGACCATTTGTTTACTCCATATTGATTTTATTCGGTAATTTGGCCAAATGCTTCTGTGAAGGGAAAAGTTAAAAATCCTTCATCCCATGTGTTATTATGTTCATATTCAGAACGTGCGTGGAGAGGAGGACTTTTCAGTTCAGTTGTCAATGTCTTTATGAGACAATGGGTTGGAGGGAGAGAGAGAGACAGAGACTAACACAAATAATGCTCTGCTACAGAGTTCTGCCTTATGGACTTTTTTCTATCTTTGCTGTTTGGTTAAGAAATAAATAATTCTAATTTTACCTGATCATTTAAAGAGGTCTGGTAAATGATTTAATTCCCACCTTGCACTGTTATTGGCTGGGGACACAACACCACAACCCAAAGACTGATAAAAATAAAAAAAATTACATACAGGCAGAGAGCAAAGTGTCTGCACATACAGACACCACAACCCACTTCTGGTGGGTCATGAGGAATGATTGAATGGGATTACTGTAGTATGAGGCTTTACATAATTTTTTGTTGAAAATTCTGCATAGTATGCCTTAAAACATATATGTCATGCATAAACATATGAAGCTGTTGTGATTCCTCCAACATATTTCATTTGTAGATATCAACTGTAATAATAAACACTAGCTAACATCTCCTGGTGGCAGACATGAGAGCAGTTTGTTCTGTGCTTCGCCCGGATGTGATTGTACCCAGCTTTTATTTTAGCTCTGCTAACACAACCATAGTCCACAAAATCCTTCTTTTATTGTGGGTTGGGCTGCACCATGATGGCAAAACATCACAGATTAGAGTCTTAGTTCAGTGATTTGTAGCTTTGGCATAGTTATTATTGCTTACAAATAATGATTAGCTTTTGCTTCTTTCTAGAAATAGCATGCACTGTCATTGTGGTAATAGCCATACTCCTCCCACTAACGCCGTCCTGGCTTGACAATACCAAACCCTCTAGTCTACAGCCTTCAGAGCTGCTGTCTTTAATATATATTTATATTTCTTCTAAGCACAGTTGGCTCCCAAGCCCCCTCCCATCTCACTGTCCTCTTTGGAGTGAAATCTTAACTGTCACTACTCAAAGCCTGTCAATGAAAGGCCAGCTGTTCCTCAACCCTCTGCCCGCCTGCTCAGGGTGCTTTAGATGCTCGATTCCACGTCCGAGCCCCCCAACTCATACGCAGTCTCACAAACACACACGCACACACACACAGAGCCAAGGCTCGTGTGAAAGACTGAAATGCCATTACCAGCAGGCTTCAGGTTACGTGGGCACAAAACCAAGCCATGACCCCACTGCTAACGAAGGATGTGGTGAGAAACTTAAATGCTACATGCTAACTGCTCTCCAAGCATGGTGCTGTTGCTCTGCACACCCTCTTTCACGCATATCCACACAGTTCTGGAGGCCCCCCGGCTGCCGGAGCACAATTCTGTAAAACTTAACCATATGACAGAAATAGAACTTAGCAGTCTTTAATGTTAGTCTCCTCAAGAAAACACAGGCTGCTGGTGGGACCCCTTGGAAGAAATGAAGGCTTTTGTGGGCAGCTCATATGTTACTGTAAGAGAGGAGATCTTTGAGTGTCTAAGCTTCAAACACAGTTTGGAGGAATGTCACTGCAAATAGCAACCTCTAGAAAATGAAATGTAATTTCAACTGATGTGAACTATGTAGGTCATTCACTTTCAGGCATTGACATCTTCAAACACATTTTATCAAGTAATATCTCTCTTTTTTGAGCTTTTTTAGCTTTTGCTAGCAGTGTAGCTAAACAGCAACAACACCAAATACAATGCCAGCAGCTGGTCCTCAGTACTGCAGGACACGCCCACTTCATGACACATCCTTCAAGTGGTTGCAGTTTGGTTAGGTTTTGGCTAGTCTGACTCACTGGATGTACACTGTGGGTATAAGCCTGCCAATGGGCTGCTATTTCAGGCAGCATTCTTCCCCTCTTCTGCTATCTGCGTGTTAATATTTTGCAAGGGCACCATCGTGGCATACCGGACTAAGCTGCCTCGGACCATTGCCATTGGTTTAAAGAAATACACACAAGCCAGAATGTTGTTGTTTTTTTTTAGCTAGTGCAGAAAAATAATGTGTTTAACCAGAGCCTTCTTTAGCCCTGTCACAGTGCTGTGAAGATACAAATAAATGACTTGGTTAGGTTTAGGAAAAGATCATGGTTTGTTTAAAATAAGTGCATAAATGTGGGATGTGTTCTCAGGGATGTGTCTTGCACCGTGGTGGGTGTGTCACTTAGTTAGTCAGACTGCATATTGCTTTCTACCAGCCTGAGCTGTACTTGTTAGGCTAACTATGTTAGCATACTAAGGTGTTAAACCAAGATGGTGAATACAGTAAACATTATACCTGCTTATTATCAGCATTTAAGCTTTGTCATTGTGAGTAGCCTAAAGCCTTCCTGTATTTCTAATGAGTCTCCGATTAAATGTCATATAAATCATTTTAGCAGGTATGCGGAAACCTATTAGATCCAGTTACTAAGTTGACCTTTACAAAAATGGAGGTAGCATGTTCGCTTCTAATTTTTAAGTTACATAGGTAATTTATAATTATACTGGTTATTATTTAGACCCTTAGTATCCATATAAATGTAATGTTACATTACAAGATGTCCTTTAAAGTCAGTACAATTTTGAGCACAAAATAGCAATATTTTTTTATATCACTGGCGCAGGTTTACAGAGTAGGCTAAGAGTTTTTTCACAGTGATTTAAATACCGCTATATGTCACATATATCATTCGGATTTTTGAACACAGTAATGAAAATACTTGGTTTCTAAATGACACTGTGATTGCACTCTTTTTCAGTTGTAGAAAACAGTCAACAGTGTTTGTTCACAAGTTGTTCAAAGGTTGATAACTCATGTAGGATAGTAAAATTATTACAAGATAGCAGTATGTTCTGTTTTATTGTAAATATTTAATTACATCATACATGGAAACAAATGGCATTTTGTTGACTGATAGCGCACTGTTGCTGCAGATTGCAGTGGTGGTGTTTTTGAGGGAGTACAGAGATTAGTTTCATTTCCACACGTGGGAGGCATGCTCTGCATAGCCCGAGGATACAAAACCAGATATCTTTTGCATCTGATATCAGCTCATATCACCTCTTGAGTCTCGTCCATGACAGGCTGGGTTACTGTCTTTCCCCTCAAGAGAAGCTATTTCGCTGCGTAAATTTTTTTTAATGTGTCAAATAACAATTTATCCTGCCTCAACATTGTTTAACATCTAATTAATTGATTTTTTTCTATGTATCCGTCCATTTTTGGGTTTGTTTGTCTCTTACTCTTTCCCCTCGCTTCTCTTTTGTGGGATTCGGGTTAGCTTTAATGAGTGGACTCTATTGTTACTTGGACCGGCCGCCTGCTTGCAGCTGTGGATGAAACTATCCGATGTATTTGGCATGGCGCCCGCCTTCGGCCTCAGTTTCTACCAGGGGGGGAGGAGGAGTCGTAGGAGGAGGAGGGGGCCAACACATTGGATTTGCTTGATGTGGACTGATGGACAGCAGACAGCTTGCCATACTCTACAGGAAAACAAAAGTGCTTTCCTAATCTACTTAAACTGAAGTCCATGGAAACCAAATGCTAGTGGAGAAGAAGGACAGGGAGTCACAATAGATGAGAGACTGACTGACAGGACTGGAAGTGAAAGTAACCCACTGTTGAACTTCTTTTGCACTTCAGTGTGTCTCTTCCATTTGCCGTCTCTGATGGTTTGCTTGTTTCTGTAGCCCATACAGTGTGATCTGCTTGTACTGTACAGTTTTCATGCTGGGCTATGTGACAACATCAGACTGCATTGTAAACTCTGCTTCAAGCTGTGGGCACCACTGTCCCCTCAGTTATTATCATCATGGTCCATCAGATGCTGCAGACAGTCAAAACACTAAGATCTCCTATCATTTTAATCCCCCTGCTGCAATACTTTGTTGTTGTTTTTTTTACCAAGGAAGTTAGCTTGTCATGGGCTTTAGTAGTATTTCTGGAACTTTATAAATCATCTCTGACATCAGCTGAGGGTCCCATTGTCCCCATTTCAGCCAGATGAAAGCTGTGTCTTGGAACTCCCATATTACATCAGCAAAATTAGATAATGCAGAATGTGTGAAGTCATCTACTTTCAGCCTTTTGTTGCGTGCTCTAAGCTGCAGTGTGAGAGTAAAGGCACCGCCCCTCTAGAGTAACCTTTGTGTGCAGTTCAATAAAATAAAGTCACATTTTCATTGTATTAAAATCACATTAAATAATAATTAGTTAAGTATTTCATTTGACACTAACTGATTAAAAACAGATCTATTCTGACACAACTGTAACTCCACTGATCTTATCAGGCTTGGAATTGTTTGAGCTGTTTATTATGTAAGTTGTAATTAAAATAATGGCTCTTGGGCTTTGTGCCCTCTTTCAAATCACGATATCAATAATGAAAGAATTAAATCATTCAGCCCTTGCTTGAGATAGATATTTATTTGGTCAATTCAACTATTCCTTATCAAGATTCAAATCTGTTGTGGGTGTGTTATTACCCAGGGCTATTATCATCATAGTTATAACTGAGGGAAATATGTAGGAAAAACTTGTTTCTGTGGAAAACCTGATGCTTGTTGGTGTACTTTTTAACCTTTGTTACTAAAAAGTGAGTTAACGCTGTAGCACAGTCAGCTAAACTAAATACATGAGGAGAGGAAATCACATTGAGGAGGAATTCAGCGAACACTCTGTGTGTACGTGTGTGTTGAGAGAGTCTCGAAATTCCAAAAGCTGGGAAGTTTTATATTTGTTCCAAAGCAGAGTACAGGCTGGACAGTCTGAACACCTGGAGAAGTAATTGTTGAGTCATTGGTATTTCTCAGCATTTATATTGTTATGTTGTTTTGTGCAATAAAGTCAAGTCTTAAGATTGTCGTCATGCTTGATGGTTTGGCTGCTGGGGGAGATTTGACCCTGTGGCCTGTCTTTTGTGTGGCTTGTGTACAGTATATGGTGTTGTCATGCCACTTGGATCAGCTGCAGAGCGGGCTACTGTAAGTAGCCAGGATGAAAATAAAGGTTTTGGATGAAAGGGGACAGATTGCATATTCATCTGGTCCATTTAGAGGAAGCGAAGCCTACAGAGATGCATGTCGAAGCACACTGACGAATTCAAGATTACTCACAGGTGCAACTATGGGACACCGACACATACACACTTTCATCAACGTCCCCCATCTCTCTCTCTCTCTCTCTTTCTCTAGACCTTGGTGTTTTCTCTTCCTGTCTCTTGGTTTTGGACTCTTGTGTTTCGCCACCTTCAGCTCAGTTTGTTTTATCGAAGGCCCTCATCTCGCTGGTCTTGGCGCGTTTCTGCATGTACAGTCTTTGTCTCCTATCGCTAATCTACCTTGCTTATCAGTACCCTTTTATGTGCAAGTTTTTTTTTTCCTTTTTTCCCTTGTCTGTTGTCGGCATGCTTTTATTTTTCCACAATAAAAAAAGTCCTTTAGAGGAAGGTTCTCTGGCAAGGCCTGTGATGTTTCTCTCCTGTCTTAGAGACACAGTCAGGGTTTTTTATGTAGTAATTTCATGTAATCATTCTGTGTTCTCCAATAAAGTTTGAATCTTTGACCTGTTTGCAACTGAGAAGATACCTGCTTCTTTTACTACAAGGTTTTTAGCCTTTTTTTTTCACATTTACTTATATGCAACAAGTCAACGCCAGGCAAGTCAGACAATACAGCCTGAATCAGAGCTTTCCCATAATGTTTTTGTATTGTATAGAGTCCTGT
>JAPZDZ010000006.1:3594494-3607031 GCA_029783805.1 Acanthurus tennentii | reverse complement strand
CTGCTGATTCCCTCATGTACATTGCACTCAACTTCACATCACCACAGACTGATGTAGCTGTTCCAGTTTGTGATCCAGTCACATGTCCATTAAATCAAAGAATGAATTCAATTGATACCTTAACTCTTTTGAATACTGATACTTAGCCCAGGTAAGCAAACATACCTGAGTAAATTAGTAATCAGTCATACGCAGTTTAAGCTCAAGGTGACCAGAAGTATTTGAACTACTGGTCTTCAGTTAACAGAATCACAACACAGCAAGAGTCAAAACTCAGGGGTTAGATAGGCTTACAGGTCACAGCTTAGCAGATGTCACCTTGACCTGCAGCATTGTTGTCATTCAGCTCAGTTCAGTGCTGTCATCACTCCAGCCAACGAGGTGTGACTGATCTGCAGAGGGTCTGCTCCTCTGCTGCACTCTCTCCATTCATCCTGTCATCTTAAATAGGTGGAAAATACTCTGGCCTAAAGGTGTGCATGCGTTACTTCTGCGGCATCCATCCAGATATTTCCAGCCTAACACACCCCAGCTGTGGCTGCAGTTCTCATCAGCAGCGTGTCTTGTCATCTCGCCGTATTACTTGCTCGGTGCCGGCGTTGCTAAGCTAAACATTGACTCTTACCCTGATGGCACAAAACTGTCTTCCCCACATGTACATAGCTCTGTCTGTTTGCTTTGGGACACGCTGTTTTCGGGTGCTGTCTCTCTTCTCCAAGTGACTGGCGATTAGCAGCTTGTTGCTCCGATGTTCTCACTTTTCTGCTCTTTCCTTTTCCCCTGCCCTCGCTGAAATGACACATGGGCTGTGTGCTGGCTCTGCGTAGTTACTGTAGGAATGCTGAATGAACGCAGTCTTCTCTGATTCTGCAGTCAGACTTGAACTTGTCCACAGCATCACCGCAAAACTTCTGTAGACAAACAGTGAGATGACTGCATTGCCACTCGGTGGGAAGTACAATCTCCAAAATAGAAGCTGTTGGAATATCACCTGCGTGTCTGTATGAGTGGATTGCAAAAGATGTCCCACTGAACACGTCCAGGCCTGTATTTTGTACATAGTCCTATAATTTCAATTAAAAGGAAAGAAAAACTAATTATTTCTTCTGGGGTCTCACTTCTAAGTAAAATTTCCTCTCAAGATAATAAAACAATTACAAGTAGGTAGCAGATCCTTTGCTACACTTTGCTGCACCTCAATGTTTAATTTGCATACAATTTCAGGCCCATGAGTTCACTTGACTTGACTTTTGACTCAAAACTTTAATATAGAGGAAGATTCTAAAACTGTCTTTCATGCAAGGGTCAATTTTGAGATTTTAGAGCTTTTTTTAAAAAAACTCCTTTCAACCATTTTTTTTAGATTTCTGTTCTAGAAATGTATAGAAATATGTCATACTAAATCAAGATCATTTGCACACTTATACAGAAAAACTTGCAGTAAAAAAAATGATTGTCCCATGATTGTGCACATGCACACTTATAAACAGCCTTTTTTTAAATTTTTATTTAATCTTCATTTAAAGCATGAATGTTGGTGTTCCGGTAATGGCAGCTTGCTGAGAGTACGTGCTCGCTTTGGCTCTGCTACCTTTCTGTAAAACTCTGGACAATACTCGTTATATGAGACATTGAACAACGTCTGCAGGACGGCTGTGATGACGCTCTCTCAAAAGGGACAGATTCTATTCAAGAACAGCCCGATGAGATTCTATGAGGACCTCGCAACTGGTATATACAAAAAACAGAAATGCTATGGGGATCCGATTCGGCATGATTCCTCCCGCATGGCTGCTGGTGACACACAACGGACAGTCTCTCATCTTTGACTAGCCATCTGAAGCAGAGAACTTTGTAAGGACTCTGTGAGCAGAAAGTGGACCTGGATGAGATAATGTAGTCACCATCACATTTTAAAATACTCCTGTTACTCAAATACACATAAATCATACTCGCGTATTGATTACTTTTTAGTTCCTGCCAATTTGAGACACAAAATAAAGGACTGTCGCTATGATAGCATCTTAATATCTGACCATGCACCAAATTCATTAATATATGAAGATTTAAGACTAAGGAGAGACCCCCCTAGGTGGAGATTTAAACAAAAATGGCTCCTAGACTCAGAATTCATATCTTTCATAGATAATCATATTAATATCTTTTTTGAAACCAATACAGATGAAACACCATCCACTTCAAGGTGGTAAGCCTTTAAGGCAGGGGTCACCAACTATATTTGTCAGAGGGCCAGAATTTTACCGGACAGTCACCTTGGGGGCCAGACCCTCAAATAAAATTAAATAAAAATCAAATTTTGGCATAACATTATTATTTGATGCTTATTGTTTATATTTTCTTCATTTCATTACAAAACTGAAGGCATTTTTGGCCTTTATGAGTCAGGCTTCTATCACCTATTCCACAGTTAACCACCAGGAGTGATAGAGATATTTTGCCTCAACTCAATTCAATTCAACGTTATATATAAAGCACTTAAAAAACAAACACAGCGGAAGTGAAAGGAAAAGGCCTCTTACCACAGGTAAAATGGCACTCTCAAAGGCCATGAAACGAAAAGTTGATGTGGAAAACAGATCCTTTAATGATGACTGGACTGAGAAGTACGCATTTATCATGCCAACCTTCCGAAATGCGTCACCTGTATGCCTCATTTGCAACAAAACTGTGCAGCGAGTCTGTCCTCATTTTGGAATGTAGCCTAAATAGAGTCATAAATGGTGGGGATTACTGATATTTAAGAGTCTCAGTTGTGGCTGTTTTCAGTTGCTTTAATAGTGTGGACCACACGATATTTTCTCTTTGATCCTCACAATTTTGGAAACCTGTCGCGGGCTGGATTGGATGGTTCAGTGGGCAGGGTTCGGCCCACGGGCCGCCAGTTGATGGTCACTGCGTTAAGGCCTACATAAGAGGTCAGATAATTAGCTTCATGAGTCATAAGGCAAAACAAAGTTATCAGAAAACAAAAAAGTTGGAAGCAGAGATTGAGCTGCTTGAGGGGAATATTATCAAACGTTATGTCCAAGCATCCATCGAAAACTTCTGCTAAGAACACAGTATAACGAACTTTCTGCCTCGAAAGCAGCCTCACATCTTTTGCGTCTTAAGCAGGCATTCTATGATGAAGGGGAAAAGCCCAGGAAATTATTAGCCTGGTGTCGCCAACAGTTACAAAATGAGAAAAACATTACCTCAGTTGAAAACAGTGATGGACAGATTATTGTTGACCCTCTAGAAATCGATAAAACTTTTAAGGTCTTTTTTGAAAAATTATACAGCTCAGACATAACACTTATGGGACAAGAGCAAAATCTCTTCTTAGATACCCTCCAAACACCCAACATTTCAGGATTGATAAGTGCAGATCCTGGTGCAGCTATAACTAAGGAGGTAACATCTATAGCAATAGATCATTTGAAAACAGGTAAAGCCCCAGGCCCAGATGGGCTGCCAACAGAAATTTAAAAAAATTTAAAGCTAAATTGCTGTTCCCTCTTTTCAACATGTTCTCTGACTCATTTGAAAAGGGAATCCTCCCAGTTTCACTAAGAGGAGCTCTGATAACTTTACTGCCCAAACCTGGTAAACCTTGCAATAAATATGAAAACCTAAGACCAATAAGCCTTCTTGATGTGGATTGAAAGATACTTTGCAAAACTTTGTCTCAAAGACATTGCTAGCGACCAGAATGGGTTTATTGTAGATAGACAGGGATTTCATAACATGAGACAAGTGTTGGATATTCTTCAAATTCGTGAAGAAAAATCAGACAATGCTTTGCTATCATTGGATGCCGAAAAAGCCTTTGATAGAGTTGAATGGCTCTATTTATTTGAAATATTAAAAAGATTTGGCTGTGGGGATAATTTCTGTCGGTGGGTTAAACTTTTTTTTATAATGACCCTTATGCTGAAATATTAACAAATAGAGTTATATCTAAATCTTTGAAAATCAAACGGGGATGTAGGCAGGGGTGCCCTCTGTCCCCCTTATTATTTATTCTAGCCATTGAACTGTTTGCCATTGCGGTGCGGTCTCATACAAACATAACTGGTTTGTCAGTAGGCCAACAGGAATACAGAATTGCTTTATTTGCTGATGACGTCATTCTTTTCTTAGAAAACTGAAAAACTCTATTCCAGCCTTGTTGGATCTAATAAACACATTTGGAAGGATATCAGGCTATGAAGTAAACAAAGATAAATCTTCATTAATGTTACTTAACTCAGAAGAAAGAAACAATGCTCGAAATTCTTTCCAATTCAAAAAGGTAGACTGTTTTACATATCTGAGGATTAGGATAGTACCATGTGTAAGAGACATTGTTGGGGTTAACTACATCCTCATGGTAGACTCAATTACTTCCTCTATAGATAGATGGAACTCCTTGCCCTTATTGCTTATAGCAAGAATTAATGTTCTTAAATTAAATATAATGCCCAAACGTCTGTATTTGTTTCAGAACATCCCATTGCCACCTCCTGTTAATTTATTCTCACTCCTAAATAAAATTTTTGTACATTTTTTGTGCAATAATAGATGACCGAGGCTACATTTATCACTCTTGTACCTACCGCATGATAGAGGAGGCCTCAAGTACCCCAATCCACTTTGGTACTATTGGGCAGCTCAATTGAGGACTATGATGCATTATTTTACAGATAAATCCCTCCTTCCTTGGATGAATATTGAAAACTGCTCAGTCCCTCTTCCTCTCCCTCAGTACATATACTCAGCAAAAGTCAAAATGCTGAAAAAAAAGACAAAAAATCCTATAGTCAGAAATATGATTATAATTTGGTATCGGGTTGAGAAGTGTTTAAGTGAATCCTCCTCTGTGTCATGCTTCAGCCCAATATGGGATAACCATACTTTCCCTCCAGGCAGAGCAGACCCTGGTTTTAAATGTGCCGAAAAAGGTTTAAAGACAATAGGGGATCTCGTGGGATCAGAGGGGGATTTTGATGTCATTTGAGGAGTTGATTGCCAGATATGATATTTTATGATAATTTAAATATCTACAGGTGAGACACTTTATTAGATCATCTCAAAGTCAGGGTGTGTCGATCCCCCCGTTGTCCACTTTGGAAACGAAAATGAAAAATGATTGCTTTATCTCCAAACTCTATTACATGTTAGCGAAGGGATCCACTGAGTCTTCTTTAGGAAAAGTCAATGCCCGGAGGGAAGGTTTATAGGAGGCCTTGCCCTCCGAGGACTGGGTAGAAGCTTGTGCTGAGGCACAAACACAAACTACCAATACTTGCCTCAAAGTACTGCAATATAATTGGCTAATGAGGACAAACGTGATGCCAGAAAAATTATAATGGTGCCATCCCAGACTTGTGTATCAGGTGTGGAGAGGAGAAGAGGACGTTCTTCCACTGTGTCTAGGAATGCCTTAAAGTCCAACAGTTCTGGTGGGAAATTTATTTTTCTAGACATATGATGTCTATCAGGATATAAACCTAGAATAAACAGTTTAGGGTCAAGAACCAATTTCATACCTAGTATAGTTTCTTGTTCACTGCCCTGGATTTATGTTTACCGCTTGCAAAAAGAGTCATAGCACTCTCATGGAGGAGAACCAGTAAACCAAAATTCATGAATTTGATTAAGGAAATATCCACAACTTTACCTATGGAGATTACTTACATTATAAAGGGGAAACTGTCACTATTTCAAAACATTTGGGATCCTTTTATGGAATATATGGAGAGTGTGGATTCAAGTATGGTGGGGAATGACGCGGACGAGGTGCAGTCATCAGTAGTCCTCTGCAGTTTCCTAAAATAATTTCCTTTCTTTTGATACTTCATTTCTGTATTCTGTGTGAATTGTACATTTGAGTTTGTATTTTTGAACCATGCAAAATGGTGAAATAATTGGGGCTAGCCCTTGATAAAATAGAGAAACCTTTGTTGTTTTGGTTGTTGTTGCTTTTTTGTGTTGCATTTTGAAAACTCAATAAAGATATTGTTGGAAAAGCAAAAATGTCCCATTGAGATAGAAATTCCTTCTGTCAGGAAGCCCTGATCAAGGGCTGTAAAATTTAATAAAAAGGTTTAGTTTAAACTTTGAAAAAGAACACATAAAATCACCAAATATACCAAAACAAACACACACAAAACAAATGACACAGTTAAAAACTGGAACAAGAACTGATTTTAACATATTTAAACTGTACAGTTGCCCACATCAGCGTCTAGGCTGTGTGACTGCTCCCTGTGGGGAAACACGCCACAAACCTGCAGGGCTGCTCCCGTTATTCGAGAATGCGAAGTGTTTGCATCTCAAGGCATTCATATTAGAGTGGCACATCTCTCACTTGTCACTTCAAAGGGAGCGCGAAGAGGTCAGGGTTTCATCAGGCTGTCGTCGCCGCAGACGATCGCAGAAAAGTGCTGCCCTAAAAATAGAGCGCTGTGTCATGCTCGTAAAGACTGACAGAGCCCAGATGATACCATTCTGTGCCAAATGTCTGTTATTAAAATGCCTCTATCCCCACCGGCTGAGGGAGACACCTTTAGATGACTGCAAGAGGGGAGGGGAGGGGTTATGGGGGTGTGTAGAGAGATGCACGCAGAGTTGAGACAGATTGGAAACGTTTGCAGTTTCGTCAAAAAAATGATGTTTGTGCACTTTCTTATCTGCTCAGCTTTTTGGCATTTCTGGTAGAGGTTCATTCTTCATTCTTCATCTGCCTGCAGAGCTGAAGATGTTTTTCCACACAGGGACGGCAAATAGAATCATATGATGAGTGCTTAATGGCCCTGCAGTTACAACTGTACTATATCGCTGCCTCTCCCTGATGAATGAGGCATTCATAGGGCAGTAACTTATTATTACCGCAGTATTAGGCCTTTGATCTTCCAGCAGTTTGAACCCTGGAGTTTTTTAGAGGGGTGGCTTGTCAAATAGCTTTGCAGATGGGATCGGGCCTGGTCTTGCCCCGGCTATGGGGAGAGGAGGCCTGAAGGTGTACAGAGGCACCAATGTGCAGTAAAACCCGACTACAGAGGCATCACACTGCAGCCCAAAGGACCTTTGGTTTTATGGTGTTTGTATGATCAAAGACATCATTCATGATTTTTTTTATTTGCACCTTATCTGCTATGTTGTTTTTGGATCGTCAGCAAGAAAAGTCTTGATTCTTGTGCTTACTGTAGGTTTAACAGGAAAGAAAGTCAAGCTTTGTCTTCACAGACTGCATCAAAAGTCGAACTCTGAGTGTGAGGGTGCTGCCGCTGAATCCCTGCTCGTGAGCCACGATTAAACACGAGATGTCGTTCTCAGCCAGGACATTCCTCTATTAATGACAAAGGCGGCTGGTAAGCCTCATGGTGAAACATGAAGAGGGAGAAGAGAAGGGAACAGAAAAGCAGGAGAGAGTCACAGAGGTGGGGAGGTGAATGGGTTGATTCAGAGGAGTGGCAGGCGAGGCCGGAGGGCGACCCACACCAGCCCTGCCCGTCTAGTGCTTCAAGGTCAGGTCTGTGGGGTCAGAGAGAGGACTGTTGACAGGAACGTTTGTTGCTTTGATTTGACTGTCTCATGTCTTTCTCCTCACTTTTGTAGTCGTCAGTCCCCTTCTGCTGCTCACATTCCCTCCTGTTTACCTAATTCTATTTCCACCCTCCCATCCTCCGTCGGGTTCGTCTGGCACATCCCAGTTCTCATTGTGCAGGCTGAGCCGCTGGCCCTCTTTAAGATCTGCATTAGAATGTTGTTTTTATATAGCAGCAAGCGGAGGCATGTGGAGTCTCTTTTGAACTGCTCGGCAAACAGATGGAGGTTTTCACGCTGCCTTTATGAGATTAAGTGAAACATTCCCATGAAAAAGACATTTCCCCGTGTCCCTTCGCCCTCAACTGTCTCATTTCTCTCTGTCTTGCGTTTTTCTTTTTTTCGTCTCTGTCTCTTTTACTTTCTCCTTTTTTTTCCGGCTTGCCTCAGGCTTGGGCAAGGGCAACCTGCTGCTGAAAGTGAAGTGGAAAGTAGACAGGTTTGTGTTACCAATAACTACTTCCCCAGGCAAGCAAGTGAGCACCGAGCATCTCCCAGAGTTCAGAGCAAAGCGGCAAACAGGTCTTGTGAGTCCGACACTGCAGGCAAAGGGAGTGAGTTCTTGTTTCTTCTCTGCAGTATGAACCTGTTTGACTCTGACTCAGGTAGGTTAGTGCCAACAGCCCCCTCCCCTCCCCTCTGTCTTTTAACAGGGGTTTGACAAAACAGATTCACAGGGCAGACAGTGTGGCTCTACAGTATGTAATTCACTGGGATACAATGAGACTATTTAGACACAGATTTGCATGGGATAAAAGCCTAACAGCTTTCAAGCATGTAAAATTTGGAATTTTGTGGATTTCTTTTTAATTTGGGTCCACAAGAGAAGTGTCTCAGAGGCTAGATGAAATTTAGAGAGTCAGAAAGTAGAGTGCAGTTTGTAGAGACTTTCATGGTCCACAGAGGATGAATCCAGCTGAATATTGTTGATCCCCTGACTTTTTCCTCAAGGGACATGGTGAGGTTCTCATTTTTGGTTTTAATTGAAATGGCCGGCATCTGTTGTATTAAATGGGTAAGGGATGGGACAAAATACAATACAAGATACTGGGGGGCCTCCTCTTGTGATATTTGCAAAGAGTATCACCAAATTTTAATATTTTTATGAAACATGAAGCAGCTCCTTCCTGCTGGTTCCCCTGCCAGTTGGACTGACCTAAGATACACCTTCGTGATAGATTTCCTCATTTACCTGCTTGCTGGTAGTTGGACCTTTTGTCATTCTCTAGAATAAGCAATAGCAAACATGAACAAGTTGCAGTCAGTGTGTTATAAATGTTAAGAGAGCACCAAGGTGAGACCCTGTGCACTTTTTTGAACATTGTTTCATCTCAGTTGTCAAATTATATGAAACTGACACCACAATGCAGCAAAAAAAACGTGATTCCTGCTTTTTGCCTTTTCAACAAGTATTTTTTTCTTCTCAAGTTACACAGACATTGTGATCTATCATTCAGGATTGTCTTGCAATGAATCAAGTATCACAGAATCACTGTATCAGCAAGACCATTGTTTTTATTGGCAACATATCTTAAACGTCTCATAATGTGAACTGCTCTGTGATTCCTGCTCTTGGAAAGGATTGCCATTGTATTTGGTTCAAACATTCATCCCCCTCAGGACTAATCACAGTAACCTTGCTGAACCTTAAACTTCCCAGGAGCACCATGGTGTATACAGCTGTAATTAAGTTTACTCAATTTCTGTTCTAAGCGGTCAACACAATTTGGAGTTACTTGTTCTTCATTTGACTACATCTATTTTAAGTCATCGTAGGTCCAGTGTGTAGAATTTAGTGGCATCTAGTGGTGAATTTGTAGATTGCACCAGACAGATTGTCCCTCTGCTCACACCTTTCACTCCCAGCCATGCAGGAGGACCTACAGTGTCTGCAAACTCAAAAAACTTGAAAGTATGTACGAGCGAGTTTTTGGCTTTTCCTGGGCTACTGCAGAAACACTGCAGAGCATCATAGAGGACTTCATATAAGAGGACCCCTCTCTCTGTAGATACAAAAAACTCGTTCTTGAGCTATTTAAAACACAACAATTCAAATTTTCAGGTGATTATACGCAGTAAAACAAACTTTGTACCTTATTCAATGTTATATCTTATTTAGATAGATATATATTGGACTATTCACACAACTTTATTTATTTTACAGCTATAGTTGCTTGTATCTTGCTTGTCTAGAAAATTCAATTCAAAACCTTCATTAAAATAATGAAACATGATACAATGTTGTAGATTAAAAACACCACAGTGTTTAAATGACCCTATTGAAAAAAGCTCCATCTTAACCAGTGACAAAATTTGACTTAAATAATAATAAACAAACAGTAAGATACAGTTTAGAAGGAATGCCAACATAAAACGATACAGATTAAAAATAGTTTTCATTTTCAGAATGCAACCTAGTGGCAGGCATTAAGCATAACAATATAGAGATAACCATTCTTCTTGCTGATGGTTTCATTTACTTATGGAGGTCATAAAAAGGCATCAACATTACATTGAGTGTCATAACTAGTAAAAAAAAAATCCTCTTAGTATATTTAAGTAAAGGCTTCTAAACACTTTTAAACACTTCCACCACTGCCAAGAAAAGATTTATGTGCTTTTCCATTGTGAAAACTGTCATTTGAACAAAGAAAATCAAAACACAGCATGTATTTTTATATTGTTGAATACAATATCTATTTAAGATGCTGAAGCCTTGAAGTTGGAAACAACATACTTGTAAAAATCAGTTGTTTTTTTACTGCTTGTTAAATGCTTCCATAAATGTCAAAAGGTCTTTACAGATGTGTCTTATTTTCATAAACAAACCAGTGAGCTCACTGCAGTATGATTTGCATTGCTGTAAAATAACAGAAAGGTAAAGCACCACAGAATCAAAGTTTTGCATTTTTATTAAACTTTGTGTCTTTGGTTTTCCTCATATAAAGACAGCGTGTGTGTTCAGTTATCGCTGGTTGTGTGCGTGTGTGTGTGTTTGCTCTGCAGAAACACGAGGCTTACTGCACGGCCTGTTCCAAGAATAAATTCCTTGAGGCTTACAAGAGCTGTTGAATGAGATGGAGGGCTCAGGGCAGGAATGATGGGAGGGAAGGAGAGGAGGGAGGCTGCTCCACACTGTAGGAGGGTTGTCAGGCTCTCACTTACAGGCCTGATTAAATAACAGGATGCTTTATGAAAACAAGAACATTATCTGCCTCTTAAAAGGCCAGGAAAGGCTCTCTAATTGGCTTCCCCTGAGTCTCAGTGTGGCCGCCCGTTGGTGAGAGGAAAAAAAATCCTCTGCCATGCCCCGGCTGGCCACAAACTGAGAGAAATTACCAGGACACTTTCTCTCCCTCCTGTAGTTATACTCTCATCAGCACTACAGGAATGTATCAACATACCGAAACCAAGCTGACAAAAAGGGTGTCTTTTTCCACTCAAAGGAGGATTATTCTTGTCTCAATTCTTGATTGGGTGCAATACAAACAATAAATAGACACTGACTCCTCTGTGGGATCTGACAGTTTCTCATGTGGCAACTTTGACAGCTGAGGTTTTTTAAAAGGCCCTCTAGATGTTTGCGAGAAGAAGGCTTCAGAGGTGGGGTTTGGTATGTTTGTGCTCCCTACGAGATCAAAAGAGTCTATACATCCAGGAAACTGACTCTCCCTCTTTACATCTCTTTCTCTGCCATGTAGCCTAGGTGGTTTACTTAATTATACCTATTACAGTCAAGTACAGCTAATTGAAGTGTATCATGATAGTTACAGCTGAGATTAATTTTGGAACTATTTAAAATGATTACATATCTTAAGTTAATTATACTAATTGTTCAGTGTCAGAAGTCATTGTCGTTAATACGCCATTAGACTGAAATTGCCAAAAATATATTGTAATTCTCTGCCATATCTGCCACTTTTTAAGTGCACCTTAATCACAAAGGTGGATACAGTTTTGCCGTGAATCACAGACAATACAACATACGATACGATACAATAAACTTTATTGATCCCACATAACATCCCACATAACATTATAAGACGGCAATCTGGCTTAAACGTCCTTTCAAAATACAGCTGTCCCATTAAAAGTAACACATTTCATGTTAGTTACCATATTCATGGACCAAATCAAACAAAGGTTTAGTAGTATCACACTCAATGGCTGGTAAAGTTAAGTTAACTTAAGTAGGGGCTATTTTAGACGGTAGTGTAATCTTCTAACCTTAACCCTTGTTCAGAAACAAACAGATTTCACCTTCAAGTTGTAAAGTCGATTAACTGACATAATATTTTAATCAATATAGTCATGGTGCATAAATGGTAACCCTTTATTTGAACATCATGTATGTTCCTATAGTTACTGTAATTAACTTAGCATTTACTGCATGTTTTTAAAAAACATGTGCAGTAACATATCTGGAACAATTTGTTGAGTATTCTGATAATCTATTGTTCATTGTAGTAAATTAGATAGCAAAGTGATTTTTAAAAAACCCTGGCTAATCTTCTTCTATTGAAGCCTCTATGTATATAATTGTTAAAAAAATTTCACACTTTGGTGCCACCCAGTGGTAATATTGTAAAAGACACTTGGGCAGACATCAGTTCAATTTACGTTTAATGTCTTTTTTTATTATATCTTTCCTGATTCCCTTGTTCATATTCAATATTTTTATGTGAATGTAGTGCATTTGTAGCCAGACACATATTAAAGCCTGGAAAACTAGTTGGCCTGGTACAATCACTCTATTCCAAGTCATGTTTTAACCAACGGTTTCATAAGAATGCTTATTTGCTTTCTTGCAGTTTTTGGTCTCGTCAAAAGATTAATAACACTCTCACAACTGTGTAAATAGTTTAAACTTAGAACTAAGAGACAGACAGCAACACAAGAACAAGAACAAACAAGCTTTGATTTTATCAGGCAGTGAACAGTTTAATT
>JAPZDZ010000006.1:3573275-3584260 GCA_029783805.1 Acanthurus tennentii | reverse complement strand
GATGCTGAGGTGCTGATGGGTTTGGTCAACAAGAACGAGGAGGCCAAAGTTGGCATTGAGATTATGGTGGAGCAGCCGAGATGGGTACGCACTGAAACACACATACACACACATCTGGCTTTCCGTTAATTGGCTGGAAGAAGGGGACCCCTCTTGGAAATAACAGAACATAAGGAAGTTGATAAGAAAAAGCTCAGAAATAATCAAATTACATTAGCTGAGAGGCCGACTGAGGCTCTGTGTTTAATGTTGATATGGTGTGAAATATCAGAATATATTTCTGTTCTGAATGTTTGGATGCAAAAGGACCATCTTGTGTGAAAACTAAAGCATGGGAAACAGATGTAGGTCATGATGTGTAGGGGCAACAGGTCTTGTGCCTCACCCACAGCTTCTCAAAGGATATCTTACAGATTTGATGGACTCAGTCATTGCTGTGCACCAGTTTCAGATTAAGTTTTTACAGTATTTTTTATTAAAGGTACATTTTGTTGGATACAGGGGGAAATATTTGTAGAATACAGCAGAAATGGAATATAATTTTCATAGGATTTTTTTTAACCCTCATGTATAATA
This sequence comes from Acanthurus tennentii, assembly GCA_029783805.1. NCBI lineage: Eukaryota > Metazoa > Chordata > Actinopteri > Acanthuriformes > Acanthuridae > Acanthurus > Acanthurus tennentii. Next base: position 3,583,684 of record JAPZDZ010000006.1, on the reverse strand, counting down.
ATGTATAATGTATAATAACCTGAAAATAAGAATCTACAGTAGCCTAAAAAGGACAAACCAAACACAGGCTGAGGTGAGACCCCTTCATCTCTTGCAAGTTTCATAGCCAACATAGGTTCCTTTAGACCCTTGAAAGGGATGAGGGACTAGAAGAATATGAGATTGGGTGCATTTTGCAACTTTATTGTTACATGCCACTTAATCCTACACACTGGACCTTTAAGTACTTTATATTTACATTTAAGATACTTAGAGAATCTATGAAATAAGGTTGCACAAATGTTTTTGCTCTCTTCAGCTTCTCTCCATCTTCGTTTCCCTTTTCAGCCACACTATGATGTCGGCATCCTGCTCACTATCGTCCTAGCTATTCTGACCATTGTTCTGATCTTCGCTTTTCGATACAAATGCAAGTCCAATAGAACATGGGTGAGTAAGCTTTCAGTGGATCATCTTAAGCTAAGTTAGAGGTCTCAGAAAGGTTTTTTACTGATTTTTACTTCTTTTTGGTGTAGGACTCTGTCCATCAGCAGACCATGCGGGCCATTAGTCGATTGGAGACCAAAACCTACAACTCTCAGGGTTGCTCGGGCTCTCAGCGCCACCGTGCTGCCTGGGGGTCAGCTAGCAGCTCCAACTCAAGCCCCATCTGTGCTATTTGCCTGGAGGAGTTTCAGGATGGGCAGGTACAAGGAGAGAAACAAGGAACATATTTTATGTGTAAATGTTATTGTCTTTATCAGCTGTTTACACTGAAATCTGCCTCTGTCTCCTTTTAATCTCAGCATTTGAGGATCATCTCGTGTGCTCATGAGTTTCACAAGGACTGTGTCGACCCCTGGCTGCTACAACACCGCACCTGTCCCCTCTGCATGCACAACATCATGGGTAAGGAAAAGCATATTTCCACATTTGATAATCAAGGTGACCATTAAACTGATGGAATTCAATAACCTTCAAAGCATTTTTAAAAAGTTCTTTTCCTTTTTTTCCCTATTCATTATTCCACATTTTTAATTTATGTTTGAATATATGTGAAATTTTTACTAATAACAGAGTTTTGCACAACAAACAGCCATATGTTTGAATTTTAATCCCTTTTGAATCTTCTACAAAAAGTTTTTAAAGTATTAAAGTGATTGTTATGACAGCCTGTAGTATTCTGTGTTCTGACTGCTGCTGTGATCCACAGGGACGGAGCGGCAGCCTCAGAGGAACAGACTCCAGCAGAGTCCAGAGCAGAGCCAGGGTTTCCTACACGCTCAGCCTTACAGCAGCCCACGAAACCACCCCTTCCCCCAGCATGCCATCCCCTTCTCTATGAGGCCCCACTATCCTAGTGGACCCTCTGGACCCTATCCCTCTCTGGGCCACTACACTGGCTCTTCTCCCGGGGACGCTCAAACACTACGGTTTCTCACCAGCAGGCCGCTTGGCACCAGCTGTGGGTACCACCGTCCTGTAGAGGGTCCTGGGCGGCCCCACAGGATTGGAGGTAACTGCAGGACTTCCGCCCACCACTACAACCCTCGTCGGTCCTGCCACAACTATCGCTCATCCTGTCCTGCCCAGCGCAGTGCATCCAGCTCTAGACTTCACCATGTGGCCTCCGTCCCACCGCAGCCCCGCGGAGCACCGGCCCACAGCCGGCAGGATGAGGGCAGCTGCTCGGGTGGCAGCTACCACACAGAGCGCAGCGGATACCTGGCTGATGGGCCAGCAAGTGACTCAAGCTCAGGTCCATGCCATGGCTCCTCCAGTGACTCAGTTCTTAACTGTACTGATGTGTCCCTGCAGGGGGTTTATGGCAGCTGGTCCACATTTCGTAGTTCTCTGAGTAGTGACTATGATCCGTTTGTGTATTATGGGCCAGGTCGTGGGCATGCCCCCCACAGGGACAGCCTGGAGGCATGTGCCCAGGCCCGGCCCAGGTCTCTGGATTCTGTGGTGAACAAAGCGGGCTGCACCGAAGAGCAGCCACAGACTGTGTTCAGCCACATCCACTACCACCGCCACAGACACCACCACTATGAGGAGGGGGAGCCCAGCCAAGGACTGAGCAGAGGCTCTGATGAGGAGCAGGGGGCTTCTGCTGCTGCAGCTGCACCTGCTGCTCTTGTCCTGGACAAAGACTCACCAGTTTGCCCTCCAAAGCACAGCCCTTGCCAGTGCCCAAAGCCAGAGCCCACAGATAGGCCCAGTCCAGGGGCAGAGTGTCAGGACCATGACCCCAGCAGCCCTACAGGACCTCCTGTCCTGGTATCCCCTCTCCCCTTACAGCTTCAGCCCCACTGCTGCCATCAGGGACATGGACACCCTCCCGCTCCTCTTGGGCGAGTAGGTGGATGTGTGCTTGATGGCCCTTCTGTTCGTTTCCACCAGAGCCTTGATCTGCAGGATGACCGTAGCATCCACATCCACTACGGTCAGGGGCCGGGCTTCTGCTGCTCTCCTCCTGAGCTGCACCCTGCCTTGCTCCCCGTGCCCCTCATTCTGGACTCTGGAGGCATGGAGGACTGGCCTTGCTGTGCCGGGGCCCATGTTGTGTGGCAAAAACGGGTGCAGCAGGCGCGCTCAGAGCCTCAGCTCCTGGGGCCTGGGACCTCTATGGACAGGCCACCCTGCAGGTTCCACCAGAGCCCAGCAGCTGCAGCTGAGCGCAACACAGACATTTGTTTGTACTGCCAAACGTTACACCAAAATCAGGGTGAGTGTCTCAAGTGTTTATCTATAGTAAAGACCAGCAGTTGGACTTAAGGGATAATTTTGGGAAGACCTGCATGACATTTGACTTTTGTATTATTTGTTCATTACATTTAAAAGGTGACTTAAGCTGTTTTCGTGTCCACAGGATCAGAAGAGGAGTCTGGTGTGTGAGAACTTTGTTGCATCCCCGTTATCACGCTGCTACACAGGAGCCAGAATGGACAAGCCTCTCATTGGCTATTGCTCTCATGTCTTCCACATAATTCCACCAGAAACGCCTTCATTCAGACAATTCCCCAGCTTCCCCCAGGATTCAAAGCTCACAAGCTGGAAAGCTCTTTCAGCTGAGATGGACTGAGTTGGTTACATTATTCAGTGAAATTATTTTTGATTAAATCCTACTAAATTTTTTAAGAAATGCTGGACCCTTCATAATATTGTATATCAGAATATATAGAATGATTTAAACATTTGGGAGTCGCTGGGGAAACAACTACTACACCACAAAGGGGAAAAAGTGCCTTTGTTGTTTCTCCTTGTCAGCTATAGGAAAAATATACATTACCAACACAAGTTCCCATGCTCCTTAGTGACAACTAGCGGACGATCCTTGATTAGGGTGTTGAGCCCTCATGAAGTGAGACTCCAGCTCTGCATTTCTCACTCTATTACAAAATAACTTGATTTATCTTAGAGGTACTTACTTTTACTTGCGTGATTTTCGTCTTCCTTCGCTGAGTCCAGTCTCAGCTGAGAGAAGCTTTTCTCTCCAGCCTACCTCAGCTCAGATTTCTTAACAAGCCTCACACACGGGGTCTTTAAAAGGTACTGCTGTAGTGATTTTTTTTTTTCACGACCATGTAGCTCCCATAAAAATCAAGAAAAAGTCAGACCTATCCAAATGGAGAGAAGGGTTGATGCTCAGCCCCTCAAACAACAAGCATTCACTGAGGTTGCTGAGCCTTGCATGGGCCTTGTTTTCATTATTTCAATAATGGCAGCTGTTTTCAACATGTTTTTTTTTGTTTTTTGATCCTCTTTTTTTGTAGTCTGTAATTTTTATTTTCATCATTCAAAATGAACCAGTTTGACTGAATTATGCCGTCATTACAAGCTATTGTCTTGTTCCTGTCATTTCTCTTGCCAGTGGTTACTTCACACGTTTGACCTCAGAGCTGTTAAACCTTCTGATTAGTGCAAAGTTAACAGGACTCAACACAAGGACACAAATCCATTCTTTGCTTCTCGAATGCCTAATTCTCCTTAACCCCTGCCCCTCACTGTCCTCCAGCAACTAAAGCTCTAGAAAAATGTTCTACATTGCAGCCATAGAGAAGAGATATTGACTATTTAATGATGTAACTGGAGTAAAGCCATGCTAGGTAGACCTTACAATCCCCAGTGTCAGCTCTGTCTGTTGCCTTCACACCAGTTTAGTAAAAGCTTGGTGAGCTTTTCCCATGATTTCAAACTGTAGGGTAGGTACAGCCTGAGAAACATCTCAGGAACAATCAAACACTGGAAAAAGAGGAAGAATTTATTATAGTTACAGTAACGATACCCCAAGCAGTGAACAATCCTGTCGGGATAAATGTGCATTGTAAATCCCTGCTTTTGAGCTTGCAGCACTTAAAGGAAGATCCACCTTATATCAGAAATCAAATACAGAATTTAAAAGATTATTTTTTTAATTAAATCAATAGGTTTTTTTTTATGTTTAACCACTGCAAACAACAGAATTAAAATCTGAATTTTTGTCACCTAATATTCCCTCCCTTCCTTTTTAGCTACTGATTGACAGAAAATGTGTTTAAACTCATACAAAAGTCACACTAAACAACTTAAACACTACATTTAATAATCTGAGATCAGAGGAGTAGGAATTCTGTTATTGTGGGGATTTTTCCTTTTAAGTAAAAATGTGAAAGCAGTCAAACTTTAGATACAACTTAGCTTGGCACAGACAGCAGACAAAGAGCTCATGGGTATTGCAGTGTAATCAGTAGCACTTAACTAAAGCCGCATATGTGCCTTACTCATCAAACTGTTTATGATCCTAAATCAGGAGCCTCCCAACACTTTAAGCTCTTACCTGTCTAACCAAAGAGGTAAAATCTTGAACATAGTGAACTTTTCACACAGTATGTGTTGTGCCTTTTTTTCCTGCTTCAGCTTTTTAGATAACTATCAGAATTAATCAGGCTTTTAATGACATGAAAGAACATACCAGGATTAAAGTAGGAATCATTTTGGACTCAATATTTTGGACAATCATGCAGAAATTTTCAACTGCAGTCCCTTTTACTAATACCTCAGTTTGAATGTGTCAACACAGCGTCCTCCAGCTAAAGTGTCAGGATTTCCTCATCTGTTATTTTTTTGTACCCAAAAGGTCTCTGAGACTGATAGACGGAAATGACTGAATTACAGGCAGCACTTTGGATTAAGCAGATTTTATATAGAGAGAAAAAAATCAGATAGTATTAATTTTAAAGCTGTCCCAAAACCATCAACACATGAAAAATATTCTTTTGTGATGCCGGGGAATATCCAATGTGATTTAATCCTGTTCAAGATCTTTCTCTTTTTGTGTTGTTTTGTGTTTGTTTTGTCATGTTTTTTTTGCAAGAATAATGAGCTGAAACTGCCTTTTCTATGAGTCAAAATCCCTCCAGAACTTTAAGGGATATGTCAGTATATTTTGGATACTTTGTGTACAAAAAGAGAACAACAAAAACAGAAATGAAATAGTGTTGTATTTTATATATAATAGAACATTTCAATATAGTGACATGTCACTAATATATTTATTTACTAATATATTTATCCATTTTGTCCAGGTTTGAAAGAGTGGTTTCTGTATAGACTGATTGTTTTTATATGGAAACTGACCAGTGCCATCACAGATGTATCAACCTGCCTTCATTCCAATTATATGCAAATAAATTATTTTGAAATAAAACCTCTGTGCTTAATGTATTTTACTGCCTGAGAATCAGGGACACTCCCACTTTGTCGGAGGAGTATTTTTAAAGGAATGGTTCACCCAATTAATCACACAGCTTCAAATCATTTCCATTTTTGAAGTCATTAAAGATAGTTTGGTCAGTGTATTAGAACAGGATATATCTATTAGATTTGTCTAAACACAAAGGGCACAAAGGAAATTTAACATGTCTCTGAATTAGTTATGCATGGGATTCAATCACCCTCATAACATCAAAAAAAGTTCACGCCTGTAAGACCAGGTGCCTCCAGCTTAAAGATGCATCAGTCACAAAATTAATTTGCAATATAACCTTTGGAGGAGGCTCTGTCAAAGGAAGAGGAAAGTAAACTATTGCTAGAATCTACTCTTGGAGTTTGGTGTCTGAGCCAAACGTATAATCTGATCATTTAAATATAAAAATGGTATAATGGCCGCACCTGCAGCTTATGCTTGGAGCTGGGCCATTTTCTCACACATGAATCATAAAATAGCTCTCTTTCGTAAGATTATGACCAAAATCCTGTGGGTAAAAGCATGAAAGGAGTTTAGATTCATCTCAAAAAGAACACTGTAGGGTAAAAGTTGAAGTTCAGCAAATGTGATCAAAACTGCAAAATTTTTTGCTATAGTTGAATTCATTTCTGTGGTGTTTTAACAAAAAGGGAGCAGATTGGATAATAACAAAACTCATTTTGATTCAAAATACTTTGAGTCATATGCCACAGTAAATTAGGCTAAATAGAAATTAACACACTAAAAATAAGTATTATAAGGAAAAAGTTGGTCATTTTAAGAAACAATTTTAATCACTGTCTTAGTTAGAGTCAGGTCAGAATATTGATATTACTCTTATTTCCATACACTGCATATCAAACAAAAGCCAGGAGATACTTAGTTTAGCACAGAGACTGGGAGCAGAGGAAAACAGTCAGCAAATTCTGAAGGGTTAATAAATGAAGCTGTAGTTTTATAGGACTATGAATCAAAATATGTCAAGAGTGTGTTGTAGAGGTGTTGGTAAGCACATTTGTTACCTTTAGACAGATCCAGGTTAGCTGTTTTGGTTTTTTTTTGTCTTTGTGCTAGGCTACGCTAACAGTGTCCCGGTGCTAGCTTCATGTTTAGCATAGCAGGCAAAAGTAACCACATATCCCAAAATATCAAATTAATCCTATAAAACTTGTACGAGCTTCCTGAACACACATGCCAACCCTGATGAACATGAGTTTCTTTATTGAGCCGTACAGCATGCATACAGCAGGCAGCTTATCTGATTGCACCTGCAGCTTGTCACATGAAGATATTAACACTCTGCACATGTGTGTGATATACTGTAGTTGTGAAGGTGCTATGGATTGCCTCTGAGTGAACAGTCATATATGTTATAACAGGCTAATTGTGGTTAGCCAGCAGCAAGCAAAGGATCAGTAGAAGGCTTTGGCCTGCCCTTGGGGTGTCAGCACTTTGAGGTTGCCCCTGGCATCTTGGTCCTTCTCAATGGCCTCAAAGAGGGACTTGAAGTTTCCTGCCCCGAAGCCCTGGAGGGAGAACAAACACACGCAGATGGCTAATTATCCAAAGATCTTCCTTCTTATGTGTCATTTTTTGTTATAGCTCTGGGGATCTTCATACAGACACTGTTAAACACTTTGATGTTGGATCACGACAGATAAATATTCTCATTAGGTTCAAACTCGCCTCTGTTCTGATAAGGAACTGCGTTAACTGGGGGTTCGCACATTAATCATGTAAATATTTTCATAGAAAATCAAAAGATCTAGTATAGGGGGAGAGATTCTTTGCTGTGGTTCAGATTCAGTTTTTCACTTTCATGCATTGTATACACATGTATAGACTCAGTGAAATGCTGGAGAATGACAAGATGTGCCTGTTCTGACAAGAGAAATGGGTGCTAGGTGTTGGAGCTGAAATGCCACAGGGTGCAACTCAATCCAAAGATCCCCCTCGCTGTGAAGCAAGGAGCCTTTTAATCTGTATCTGTGATAGATTTACTGAACTTTTACAAGTGGGCTACTGTTATACTGTTCACACTGGGTGGGAGCTGTAAACAGATGTTCAGGCGGCTCTGTCTCGGCTTCTTAAAGGTGGTGAAGGTAAGAAATACGACCACAGGCCTGTAAATCCTTTTACAAAGACACTGGGGCTAAAAGATTACCAGTTCCACTGGTGGCAGTTTCACTGGTGAGTGGCACTTACAAAGTGGTTGTTCCGCTGAATGACCTCCAAGAAAAGGGTCGGTCTGTCCTGCACAGGTTTGGTGAAGATTTGAAGGAGGTAGCCCTTGTCATCAAAATCAACTAAGATTTTCAGTTCCTTGAAAGGAAATGGAGAGTTTATGTTTGAGGGCACACACACACAGAGGCTGTAAGTGATTTCAGTCCTGTTGACATAAAACATCTCCTCACCTGTAAACGGTTGAGGTCCTCTTTCACCTTGATCTTGGCAGTTTTGAGGTTCTCCCGCAAGTTGTCGTAGTATGTGTCAGGTGCTGCCAGGAACTCCATCCCTCGGGCACGCAGGTTCACTATCTGTTTTTAGGCAATAACAGACAAAAAAAAGGCAGGATCTTCAACTTTCATTGCAGATTTGGGAGGGCTTTGCAAAAATTAGGCTGAAGATTGTCACATTTGTGCTTTTGATGTTGATCAAAGTCTCACAGTTTCAATGATGTTTGACGTGTTGAGGGCGATGTGCTGAACACCTGGTCCCCCGTTATAGTCCACATATTCCTGTGAAGAGGGAGATTTAGTACATAAAATGCACTGAGGCAGGGCTGTAAAACAGGAGCTGTCACATATTTGCTAAAAGTTTGACCCAGGGATCTACATATATGAAGATAATTTAATTAATTTTGTTCACTTGAAACCAAATTGCATAACTGCTTTTCATGTTGCTGGGAACCCAAACTGATGAACCGCTGCATTAAACAGAAAGTCCAAGGAAAAAAAAGAAACTGTTTAAGTGATAAAATGAACTGATGAAGTCGCACCTGGATTTGCGATATTCTTTTCCCAGGTGCAGGTTCATTGATGGGCATCTTGATGGTCTCTTCATAGTTGGTCACTACTATGGACCTCAGTGAACTGTACTGCGTGTGAATCTGCTTGTCATCTATGGACCAGAACCGGTGGAACATCAAACACTTTTGATACCTGAAATTTAGAGAGCACCGAAAGAACATTTGTAAACAAGCTAAATTAAGTAATCATTTTTAAAAACAGTTTGAATATGTCCTCTTGATGGCTCTTATTGAGATAAAAATTTGGACTTTTAGTTTAATAGATCATACGGTTGCACTGGAGGTTTTGAACATCTGCAGTAACATTTCAGCCTACAAAAGAGGTGGAGTTAGAAGTGTGTTTACTTGTCCTTTTACCCTGTGTGAGCTCTGCCTGCTGTGTGTGTACGTGCACTCAAACAGGAGTCTTACCAATCTGAAATAGGCACCATTTGATCGTCTGGCTGGTTTCCAACAATGTGATCGATAAAGTTCAGACCTCCTGATGGACTACCAAAAAAAAAAGAAAAAGAGGAAAAATACTTGAAATGGGTACTTTTCCATTAAAGGCTCAGCAAAGAAAAAAGGGGATTTCTATAACAAGCAGGTAAAGCAGCTCCCTTTCAGATCAGCTTAAAATTCATGTTTCCAAATTTTAACCCAAATACTAAAAGAATTTGGGGTTAAAAGCTGGAAATGACTCCTCATCCTGTTAAATCATAGTGTCAAGAAAGGAGCTTTTTCTCTGACAGTTTTTTTTTTGTGTCTATATTTTTGTCTATTTCTGCAGACAAACAAAATATAGCCAATATACCAGTCTGACACTGATGAAACATATTCATCTTATTTCAGTCTTCATATAATTTTGCAGCAAACTTCAGTTTAAACCATAAAATCTTTTTAAATTTATAAAAACACTCAATTTAGAATTTAACACAGTGCACAAGATTTAACTGGAGTAATAAAGAAAATTTAAGAAAATACAGCGTCATCATAGATTCAGTATAACTGAAAGGTGGCTGTTTTGATGAGCTACATCGAGACTTTCCCCCAGATTAAATAAAGTGTACACGCATTACAAGACACATCTTGGCAGGTTTTTTAGACCAATAAATATCTCCTAATGAATTTTGTCAAATTATTTTAGGATACTCACAGTTTGGCTAACAGAGGATCTCTGAAAAGAGGCTCCTTGTAGCCTGGAAGGAAGAGGCCTTTGTAGGGACCAAGGTACTCAATGAGTGTGTGTGTTGTATCTCCATACTGGGGACAATGCATGAGCACAACATTATTATACATTTCAAGATAAATGTGTGTTTCTAATGAGGGTTTTCAATGTGTGTCCCACTTTACACACCGTTTGAACCACAGCATACTTGACCCTGCCGTGGCTGTCCTGCTCCACCCAGGGCTCTTTAACGATCACAGCTCCTCGTTCCTTAGCTGTCTGTCAGTGGAGAAGTATTGAAATCAGTTGGAAAATACAACAGTATGACGACAGTGTTTCTGTCTGAAGGCAGATCCTGGAAGCCCTCTAGTGGCTGAAGACAGAATATCTGTCTATACATGCTGTGATGCACTGCTTTATGTAACTGGAATGATGCTGTTGCTGGTCTCAGTGTGCTTCAGTCTGTATCTCTGTAGCCATCCGACAGTCAACAGAGTTGAGAGATTATCCAAACCTTTGGTCTGACC
>JAPZDZ010000006.1:3562490-3573175 GCA_029783805.1 Acanthurus tennentii | reverse complement strand
GTGTGCTTCAGTCTGTATCTCTGTAGCCATCCGACAGTCAACAGAGTTGAGAGATTATCCAAACCTTTGGTCTGACCCTGAGTTCAAATAAGCCAATAAATATCAAAGCTGCACTATCATATATGTTTGTCTATATTACAACACACACTGAGCACATCACATACTCACGTTTTAGCCCTTAGAATGTGTGTAGTTTGATAATATAAATCAGGTTGGGTTCATTATTTGAATCACTTGTAGTGAAACACTTCAAGCGAAACAAAATTGCAGTTTAAAATGGAATAAATGTGAAGTGAGATCATTTTAATTCAGTGAAACTCAAACCTGTCACTCCTCTTAATTTTTTTATTACTGTGCATACTGAATGAAATTAATTGCATGAAAATGAGCACATTTACTCAGGTACTTTGTGCCTGAGTTACTTGTATTCAAGTAAAGTGCAGGTACTAATAATACTGTAGGAATATTGTACTACTCATACCACTACATTTATTGGTTCAGTGTAGTTACTTATTACTTTTTAAAGTGATAAAACAATTAATAATAAGCAACTACATTGTAATGTAATATAGTTATTATATTATAGGCTAGGCCAAGAAAAGGTTTTATTGTTTTCCTGGAAGAAAACTTTACAAGTTCAGCCAGACAAAGTAAGACAAAGTTGGTTCAACCTTTGCCAAAATGGTTAACATGTTATTTCATTGATATTTATAACCCAGTTTTATGTTATTCTCAATTTGACCATTCTTGATAACATGTATTTTTACTCTGTATATTAAACATATGTTGATGTGCATACTTGTGTATGTATATAAGTATGTATATATATGTATGTGTGTATATATGTATATATATATAAGTACATAAATACATATATATATATATTATAGTTATATATACACATATATATAACTACACTATAAGTAGGTAATCGTTTTAGAATGTTCCAATGAAAATAAAAATAGAATATTTCCACAAAGGAATTATTGTTTTCCTCTCCATTTTTTCCTTGAGTATAAGAAACACAATAAATATCTTGTTAAGTTACATAGAGAGCAGGGTAAAAAAAATTGCAATTAATTTGCGTTAATTTGAGTTAACTCAGGACACTAATCCGATTAATCACGATTAAAAATTTTAATCGACTGACAGCCCTAATATATATACATATATTAGACATAGCCTATATATGTATATATATATATACACACACACATATATATAGGCTATGTGTGCATATACATATATAGTTTTTTACTTTTTTTGCATATGCATATATATATATATATATACACAGAGCTTTTCGAACTTACAGTGTATTCTGCTCGTTCTGATGTCAAAGAATATGAAACATGTTTCTTTCTGCCTCTTGCAACTAAATTTCAGTTGACATTGTCTCTGCAGGGTGTGGCCGTTTCAGTTCAACCTGTGACCTCATCAGTACATGAATGTCTCACAAGGCTACTTGTGTGAATGGTTGTTACCTTGATTAAGAAGTCACAGTCCTCCACTTGGAAAGCAATGTCTTTGGCACCATCTCCATGCTTCATCAAGTGATGTCCCATTTCTGAGGAAACATAAAACTATGTTAAAAAGCAGAAATACCGCATGTCATGTTCACCCCATTTCATCTTTTATTAGAGATAAGACTTGCCTTCATTTCCAGGATTTAAGGGAGATTCAAAGACAAACAGTATCTGTGGAGAGAAATGAAGGGTTGGTTGCGTTTGTGGAGAGGATCTGTGCTCATTGGACATACTGTGCACTCAAGCATTTGAATGTTTAATCAATCAACACAGGATGTTTAACTGCATACCTTGTCCTGTCTGACAACATGAGACACCACCTCTCGGCTTCCAGTCTCCAATCCTTTGTAGGCAAAAGGCTCAAAGCCCATTTTATCACAGTAGAAGGTAGCTGCCTGCAAAACAATCACACTGTCTTTAGTATGAAGGAAATCTCTGATTAACTTAACAAAGAGAGACACACTCTGAGTTAGAGAGTTCATCTTCTGGCAAAAACATATTGATTATAGATTGCTCAATCTGACTGTGTGCTGTCTGGTCTGTGTGCTCAACCAGAATGACTGAATGAACTAAGGACGTCTGGGTAGCAGGTATGTTTTTCATATGAAAGTAAATAATGCAAAGGCCATGTTCCACTTTGTAATTTTGATTTCATTGTAATTAAACTTACTGATGGGTAATAAAATATGTAAATGTAGTTGAGTAGCAACTCAACCAAATTTTCCATCATCAGTTTATCATTTTCTTTAAGATATTTTTTAATGAAAAAAAAATGAAACAATCAATAAATCATTAAAATATTTTAAAAAGAAAAAAATTGTTGCTCGATTAATTATTCAGATTTAGTTTTAAATTTATATGTTTTGGGGTTTTTTTGAGACACAAAAATAGTCGAGTTTGAAAGATCCAGGGGCTTCAGATTAAATTATGTATAGTTGTTTTAACTTTGGAGAACAAAGTCTCATTTGATATGTAACTGTTAACACTAAGCTTGTAAATGTTTCTGTAAATAATGAAAATCAACACAGTAGACATGAAGACAGAAAGATACTTGACAAGACACCAAATCTATAATTGCAAAATGTCTTAAATAAATTTTAACTTGATTCAAACATGGAGTGTGTGGTAAAGAAGTGATTTTACTGACATTGGTGAAAAATGAAAATGACGCACTGACAGAAAGTTAACTCGTTTCAGTATTTAGATACTGACCTGTTTGGCATTGCCGACCCAAAAGGTGATATGATGAAACTTGACAAACTTTCCCCTTGCAGGCTAAACAGACAGAACAGTTACAACAAAAGAATTACACCGATTCAGAGTTAAAAATTAAACCGGCCATGTTTTTTTTAGGTTTGTTTTAGAATTATTAAATAATTAGCTTCACTTGACATCTCAGAATCTCATATTAGCTGAAGGCTTAGAATGATTCACACAACATTCAGGTACTCAGTTATGATTCAGGCCTTCCTCTGCAGAGCCTACAGTACTGTAACACATCATAGACTGCTCTCCACAAAATAATGCAACATCTTCAGATGATGTTGTAATCTTACCTTCTCTCCTTTATCCGTGTAGCTGGTCTAAAGCAAAGAGAAGAGATATACATCATTATAACTGCATCCTCAGAAGCTCAGACTCACCAAAAGTCAGTAGATCTCATGTTTCTAATGTTAATTAAAGGCTTTTATCCACTGAAGATAAAATTATCTCCTCAGTTACTAAGCTGTGAAACTGTCTAATGTCCCACAACTGAGAGCACCTGCTCAATATAATTAGCTCTGATAATGGAGAAGTCACTTACCATGCTGTGATTGTAGATGCACCACAGTTCAGAGAGAAAAAAAGATCTAAATCAGTGTCTGTCCCGCTGGTGTGCAGATAAGTACTGACCTGATGACCAACTGTGATTGGTCCTTTAGGATCTACACCCACCTGTCCGCCTCCTCGCTTCCTGCTGTACTTTAGCTAAAAAGTTCAACAGCAATGGCCTAAGTTTTGTCATCTCTCTCGAGTCCAGTGTCTAATGAGTCTTCAGACATTCAATTGTCATAGAAACATGGATACATTAACCTTGGTGTGGAGAAAGTACTGTACGGATACATTTACTCCTGTTTTAGAGGTTTGCCTGAGATAGTAAATATACTCCTCAAGAAAATGCAATAGGCCATGTTGAGGAATTGTTTGTTTGTATTATAACAGAGATTCAGTGCAGTTCAAAACAAAGACACTGCTTGTACAATGAGTGAAAGACCTGAAAAAAAAGACCTGAGTGAAAATTAACTGGGGGTGCCGCACTTACCTTAAAAATACACTGACTGTAGTTATTAGGGTACAAACTGAGATATAATCCTGTCCAACACACAGCTCCCTGAGACCCCTTTTTGGTTTGGGCTCTTATTTTCATCACCAGGGGGCGCAACATTGCCTGATTCATATTGTCATAAACGAAAAATCTGCAATCATGTACTATAAGGTTTGGTTTCTACTAAGCATATGGGCTGATTTTGAATAATTCGTAATTCTATATGATCTTATGATGAGCCCTTTTTGATTTAGACTTAATTAAAAACTGAATGCAGAAAACAAGATTTAACTATGATTTTAGCAAAATTCAACACCCTGCTGTTTAATGTATCCTTGGATATTACAATGTCTAGTGTGTAAAAAAGCCTCAATTGATTGAAAAAATGTACACATGCAGTACTTGTATAGTGTTTGTGAGTTATTACAATAATTTGGGAGTGGGATTCATGATTTGCCCAACCGTTCAAAGAAAAAATCTGAGGAATACAGCAAACACAGGGCTGAGGATTTGTGTGGCTGTTAACTGATATCAGAGAGCATGTGAGGTCAGACAGGTACTGTACAGACAAGGCAGATGAATAAAAGTGGTGTCTGGCCCCAGCTACAGTCCTGTAAACTGCATTGTCAGATTGTATACACATGCTGCCTAGTCTCAGAGAGAGCATGCAGTCAACTGTTCTATAAATTTATAGAACGGTTAATAATACTATGATATAATAATACTTTGTCACTTTAGAAGTCAAAATGAAATTTCAATGCATGAAAAGATCAGACCAGGGTTGAGGGTACCAATTATTTGAATACCTGTTTTGTTTAATTAACTAATTAATAGTTTGAGTTGTCTAATGTAAGAAACTAGTCAGAACTGCCTACTAATTGACAAAGTACAATATAGCGGCTAATAGTTTGTGAATTAATTTTATATTAATCATTCAAAATTATCGTTTCAGATTTACACCTGACTCTCAATTATTTCTAAGCAAAGGAAGTTAGGCTGGCTTGATCTGCACTAAAAAAGCCCTTAAAATACATTTTCCAAAATTACATTTTTCTAAGACCTTGTAAAGACTTCGTTTTAGCATTACCTATATCTTTATCATTTAGTAAAAGCCTTAATCGTTAAAAACCACAAAAAACGAAACTTCGTATTTTATTGTTTAGAACCAGGCTTGGCTGTGACTGAAGTCGGAACTAGTGTGCCGTTGCGCACGTACCGCATTGTGTATGTGTGCGTCCAGTTTGTGCCGCGCTGTGATTTTTTATTGGTGAGCTTCAGGAGTTTTGTGGAGTCTGATTGGCTCTTTTGTGGGTGTGTACAATCCATTCTCTAGACTGTTGTGAGTGATTATTGGCCGGCACATATTGTCTAGCGCCATTGGACTAGAACGTTTAGTTCCCGTCTTGACTATTGGCCAGCGCTGTTGTCATCATACAAGAATGCGGAAGTCGTGTGGTCTACTGAGTCACCGTTGTGTCAGCTGATTCTTTCTGAGTGAGTAACTCGATTTCTTTATTAGAATTAAGTAACTTCTCATTAATGTATTGTCTGTGACATGTTCTCGGACTGTTAGACTTATGTTGGCCCTGTGAACCTTGAGCTGTTTTGTCGTTTTCTGTTTGTTGCTAAGCGAATATACACACCTGCCTGTAGTAATAGTGCTATCCGGCAGCTAGCATGATGCTAACGTTTGCAAACACTGCACACACACACACACACACACACATACACACACACGCTCACACACACACGCTCACACTCTCACACTCTCACACAGACACTAACATACACTTTCGGTTTGTCTAAACTACTCGCCTTTTAGCGTAATGCTCGTGTGTGGTGAGGCTGTTTTCCACTTTCACTTTCACCTTACGTGTCGATAAACTTTACCCCGGTTGTCATATATCCACACCTGTTGTTTTGCCACGAGTCTGACAGAGCACCTGCAATTCATATCTCTGTCAATTGAGCTGTCATATTATGGTAATGAAAACCGGTTATGCTGAAAAATTTGAGGAACATCGATTTGCTTTTTTTCGGTCTGAGAAACTCACCCAGGAATTCCCCTGCTGGATTGGAAAAATTTTAACTTCACGGGGAAGCGTTACTGTTTGTTTCAAAACTCACCCTAATGCTTGTGATAATCACTGTCTTTTTCTCAGGAAACGCTTGACAATTTCTTTAAGTAATTCTCCTTATTATATTGCATCTCTGTTGCTCTCACTTTACTTGTAATTTAGCCCTTTTCAGCTTTTGTAATTTTTTTCTTCCATATGTTTAAATGATGTATCATTTTTATCATATGTTTAAGTGGTATAACCGTCAGAGCTACAACAGTTAATAGATTACTCTTTTAGTTGTGAACTATCAAATTAATTGCCCACTATTTTGACAATCAATTCGAGTATTTTTTAAATTCCATCTTTTTTAAGCCAAAAAAACTTTCTTGGGTCTGGGTAGGCCCATTTTAGGGTTGTTGACAAAACAAGACATGAGTTTGTTAAGCTTGACTTTGGGAAACACTGACCGACGTTTTTCAAGTGCTTGTTTTGTTTGAAAAACAGTTCAAAACCTATATCTACCATTTTTGTCAGCACAAAAGACCAGGAAAAGCAGCAAATACAACTGGCTGAGAAGGTTAAGTTAAAGAACATTTGTCAGTTTGAATGATTACTGTTTTACTGACCCAGAATAATGGAGAAATATATTTTTTTTGACAAAATATTAGCTTTACTGAATATTTTCCTTAACAGGTCAAGTCACATCTTACAAAAACAATGTGTGACAGTGTCTCTTAAATCAGAGACCAACCTCTATCAAGAACCAATAGAAACAATCTGGAGCAATGAAGATGTAAAGCTTTTGGTCAAGTACAAAAGCTGCCGGTTTTAACAGAGGATGTCTTTATCAGAAGACATCTCTTTCTCCAACCATCACTCTTCAGTCTTAACTGCACTTGCTGAACTCCTCAATTCTCACGCTTCTCATGCTCCTGAACAAGCTGCCATCAACACTGTCCTCGGTGTTGGTGTTCTAGCCTAAATGTGTCTGTAACATTAAGTACAAAAAGATATGCAAACTGGTGTTGAATGCTTGCTCAGGTCTTTATTCTTTTTAACTTTTTCTTTAATCAGTGTTAGTAATAGTAATAATTATGTTTCCAATGTTAGACAGTACTTTATCCAAACAAGGTATTTGGATGACTCATGTAAGGCAAAGCTTAACCTTTGAGTTCATTTATGAGATGCAAAAAAGCAAATTGGTCTTGGAGAAAAACAGGTTTTTATCCCTCAAAGTAAGCCATCAAAAAGTATCATAGTTGTATCGAAACTCAGTTGTTGTATAAATACTAATGAAGAAGGTGTGGTAAGTACCTGGTATGAATAGAAACATGTCTCTGCTCATGTTTTTATTCAGAAATAAATGCCTTGCTGAAAGTTGAATCATATTGTTGTGTCAAAAATATCTCTGTAGAATTGACAACACCCATGCTGCGGCCTCCGTTGTATTGTTTAGCCCCTCTTACAGACTGTTCTCTGATGATTGTAGAAAAATCCTTGCACAAATGCGAACAGTGTTTTGAAATACAGTGGGTCTTCTTTTTGCTGATTTCCCTACAGTCTTTGCATTATTTAAATGATCACAATCAGGTTGTTGCAGTCTGCAAGTTATTGTAAGTTTTTATAACCATAAATGATAAATGCAGCTAGAGCAGTTGTTGAGGTAGTAACTGTTTACACATATTTTAAAAATATATATAATTAATTATCAAGTGCAAGAATTGGTTGGCTAATGAATAGATATACACATTGATGCATCTTCGGAGCTGCAAAGTTTTTGTCCCTTTTGGCTCATTGGTTTGGTTTCAGAGCCTGCTTGTAAGGTTCAGTCTCATCTTTCTCATCATCCCTGTTTCTACAGCATAAGGCAGCTCTCTGTGGTCAACAAGCTCTGATAAACCTACTGCACACACAGCATCCAACTACAAATAAAGTGAGCAATTAGCATGTGAACGTCTAGCTGAAGATCCAGATATCTTTCTCAGGGGCTGGTTAAGACTAATTAATAAACTGCCACCTTGACATCTCCTATTGGTTTGTTGAGTACCATTTGGAAGTCTGGAGTTTGTTGATATGACCGATATGAGCCAATGAGCATACGCATCACTACTGAAGATTGTGACACATAGCAGACAGCTAGCAACTGCTGTCCCTTAAAGTGGCCTCACTCTTAAATATAAATTAGCCTTATTAGAAGAGTAAGTTATGAAAAAAATCCCTCACATACAGTTTTCATAAATAAAAAAAATCATCCGTAGACAACATGTTGCAATAGTTAATTAAAGTAAATAAATGAAGAATTGGTAGCTAACATGTAAGCAACCACAACTTATATGTTAAATTGTTACTCTCTATTTCCTCTAAGTGACTATATAATCTTGTAATGCAGCTTTAAAGGTTTGGTCTCCCTGCTATCTTAACTTGATTATTTTTCTGCCACATTTGTGTGGAGTGTTGTCCCAATCAGGTTTTGGTTAATGTACATATCCTTTTTGTTATAACTATATTTTATATATTCATACTTAAATGTTGTAAACTTAATTGTTTGACACTAGTTTTCAATCACAAAGTGACTTAAATTCCTGTGAGTGAGTGATTGTGTCTATTTTAAAACAATTACAAGTGGTTGCTTGCATCTTTCTATCTCCCTGTCTATGAGCGATAAGTAATAAAGCTGTGTCCTTTTGATAAAATGAGTCATAGTGGAGGTGGGTGAAATGTAGAAAGTCCATGCCCTGTAGTATGGCTTCTTTCATTTTGAGAAGCTTGGCACTTAGAGAGTGGGAGGGAGAACGAGTAAGCAATAGAGATAGAGCAAGAGAGGGAGGGAGGGAGGAAGGGAGGTATGTCATGCACTGGATTACAACCAGTATGTGTTTGGGAGTCGGAGACTACTGCTACTTTGCAAGGCACTGAGCTTGAATTCAGCCTTAAAAAGTAGACAAAAGTCTGAACATACGGTTTGCAGATCCTGCACTTTGTACAGGTAAGAGAAGTCAACTTTGGCACTTGTATTTTGTAAGTTGAGAGTAGTGCTTTTTTTTCTTTTTGTGGAGCTGTGTGCAAAAGGGGGTGTGTCTGGAAAAAAAGTGTAGGGAAGTGAGACAGTGAGAACTTTAGTCCAGTTTGTGTCCTTGTAATCAGTGCATTGTAGTTTGGTCTTGTCCGAAACACAAGGAAGTGAACACTCTGTCCATGTTATGTCTGGCTGCCTGTGTGTTACTCTCTTTATAGTAAACTTACACTAAGCTTCCTGACTGAGTTTGAATAGGCACATTGCACAAGGGGAGAAGGCAGTGCAGTATCGTAGCGTTGCTTTTCATTCACATATTTCATAAATCAAGTTTTGGTTCACAATGCTTAGTGTTTAACCATGTTGTCATTTCTTTTCAGTGTTTAAGCTTGTTGCTTTATTTTGCATGCATCCACTGTGGAAATGCACAGCACTGTTCAGATATCCTGTGGTTGGAGTAATTTCAGATCATGTGGGTCATGTTGTTGGACAATCAGGATATCCACCTCAGCATGCCAGCTGGAGCAGCTTGGTTGTGTAGAAAAGTTGTAAAGTTTGTCTACATCTGCTGTCCATTTCTTTTGCACTTATCTGTTTGGCTGCTGATAATCGGAAGAGGAATGTTGAGTTTGCACTTCCTTTTTTTCCTATCAGGTCAGGTCATTTGAGGTGATCTGCCTCAAGGTTTCCAATATGGCGTAAAAGTCCACGCATGTGCCTGCATGTCTGTTTGCAGCCCTGCATGTGTGAAGTTTGTTTACACTGACTAGAGCTGATTTGTTGAGAGAACCTCTTGTCTAAGGCAGCCAGTTTAACCATCACCTTGTATGCACCACCCTTCTCCGAGAGCCGTTGGTTAATAAGGAATTTGTGCAGAGGAGGGGTCGATTGATAAAATGTAAAGTACATCTATACATGTCATCTGAATGAGATGGTTCAGGATTTTAATGCCAGCTTTCATTTTACGTGCTTGAAGATAGGTTTCTGGAATCAAGCACTTTATGCAATCATGAAAACAAACAAACAAACACACACCCCATGTCTGAAGGTAGTGTGTTTTAATGTTGGCAGGAGCCATCGCTGGCACAGCAGAGCCCAGTAGACGGGAGGAGAGGGAGGGATCTGAAGAGGAGCGCCCTGACCGACTGTCGACAACACTGGCTGGCAGCATGGTGAGCCAATCACACTGCTTGGGAAGGGACTTGTGTTTATATACTCTATGTACTCTACTGTAGCTTCCTCATTGCTGTTGAACTTGATGGAAATCCCAAAATGATTTCTGAGGGGAAAATGACAAGTCAGGACTTTTTCACTCCCGCACAAGAAATGGCCCTATACTCGTGCAGGCATAAACAAAGTGCAGTGTGTTGCAACATGTTTAAAAACCAAATGTACTACTCAGACCTTCTTTAAGAGTTCTTCAACAAACAACACATACAGTTTGTTGCACAGTTGATTGTCCTAAAGTCCATTTTCTTTTAAAGCAGTTGAAATATATGATACTTTATAACATTATTCTATTAAAAATACAAAGAAACTAACTTTCACATGTGTTCACATTGGTAAGGGAGTGGTCTAAGCTGCAACGTGTATTTTGTAAATGCAGTAAGAATAAAAACTGTGTTCATTAGATCAGGATATGCAAGAAAACTTTATTAGCCATTAACCTTGTTTTAAATATATATTACATATATACATATTTTGTATTTTTGTACTGCAGAGCAGTCACGTTAAATTCTTTGAGCTGATACGTCCACATTATTATTGGATTCTGACAATCA
>JAPZDZ010000006.1:3546176-3562390 GCA_029783805.1 Acanthurus tennentii | reverse complement strand
TATTTTTGTACTGCAGAGCAGTCACGTTAAATTCTTTGAGCTGATACGTCCACATTATTATTGGATTCTGACAATCATTTGTGGTGACTGCTCGAGGGAGGGGGGGGTCTTTTGGGATCAGAAAATAAGCAAATAAATACCTGGATACAACAATTTAGCCATAGTCAGCACTCAGCAGGGATTTGTGGAAAACAAGTTAATTGGAGTGAAAGTGGATCATCCTCAGGCACCATCTCTCTTTGCTGCAGTAGTAGTTTTCTCAGCAGGGTTAAGGCTTTATTGCATTTTTTGTTTCATTCAGGAACATGTTGCTGCATCAGTAAAAGTGCTGTGTAGCAGGGTAACAGATGTTACAAGTCTTTGATGTAGAACCCTGCCACGTGTCTCCTTTACTACCGTTTTGCACATCCAGACCCCCTATTAACCCCCTATTCACATGAAGAAACTCAAGGTAGTGTGTGACAGTTCAGAGTATTGAATGTGTGTATCCTTGAGCAAGACACTGAACCCCAGCTTGCTTACTGTGTGACCATCGTACTGACTCTGAACCTCAGCTTTATGAAAAATAAATGAATAAATAAAGTGCTTGTGGTGTAGTCCAGTGTTGAAGGTGTCCACCTAAGATCTCCATGACTTCACCCTGCTGCAGTAAGTACTGATTTTTTTAATCTTTCCATTTATGTACTGCTTTCCCTCTGGTGTTCAATTCTTAGGTCCAATACGACCAACAGTGCCATGTGAAATTACCATAAAAGTTATACAAATATGGAGACACAAGTCTGCTGCTCTGAGCTGCTACATGCACATTTTTTTAATTGAAGTGTCTCTTTATGTATAGTGAGTCTCAGCTTTTACTGTTTACGTGAGACAAGTAGCGGTTTGTCCAATCACGCTGCAGTCATGGGCCTGAAGGTTGTAATTATACTGAAGCACTGCAAATACAATGTGCATGATGCAAAACTATTTGTAGGTCACAACGCTAATTACATTTCAAATGAGACTTGCAAGCTGTGCATTTCATTTTACAGTAATTATTAAGTGCCTCTCTCAACATAGATTTACATGTGACTAAAGAATTCTGTTTCTCAGAGCTGAGGAAATGTGCTCGGATATGCAGAGTTTTTCAAACTAGTTGCTAAATTTATGTATTTTATGTAATTTTAGCAAAGAATAATGTATGTTATAAAAGCCCTGTTACGGTTAGTAGTTTGGGGAAGAACCGAGAGCACAGGATGACCTGTCCTTCGCTGTTTGTCAGGAAAAAATTATGAACGCACTTCAGCAATGATAGAAGATACTTTCAGAGAAGGGAAGCAGTGACCAGACAAGTAGCAAATTCCTTTTGAAACTAATTTGTGCAGCTTTTATGAGACAGAAATAGGAAGTGTAACAGGAGGATATGTCTCCCCAAGGTTCTGGTCAACTGGTTCCACAGAATGCCACCATGGCTGGCTGCCCAGCTCTCAGCCTTTTTATGGGACACACAGTCGAGCTCTGAGCTTAATTGATGGCGAGGCTGATAAACAAATAATGTGTTCACTGAGGCATGTCAAATGAGAATGCCGACCTCAGCCAGTGCAGTGCTTGTCCTGTGCTAAAGTCCAGCTTCATGTGTTTCTGAAAAGCATCTTTTCTCTGACCACTCCTTGCTTAGTGTGCTGCATTTTGGGTGTGGTCGAAAGTGAACTCTGGTGCACATGTTGCCACACTCAACAGTGATGTCCAATTTATTGAACACAGTCCGGGATACTTTTCCGCTGCAAAGGTGGGAAGTTCAATAACTCTAGATGAGCAATACCCATTTTGTGGTTAAGTTCTTCTATTATAAACCCCAGGTGTAGTAGTATTTGTTGCACAAATACCATAAAACAATGTGGGACTAGTAACTGGAGATATTTTAAAATCTACATCCAATGATATATTGGCCTGCTTCCAGGTCTTGTTGATCTTAGGGTGTTTTTCTCAGGTGGGATTGTGAGACATGTGTTCCATCAGTTTGTTCCACAGGTAATATGATCCTCTTAATCCTATCTTGTGAAGCAGCGTCTAATTGCTTCCCAGCCTCCAGCTTTTTCGCTGAAACGAAATGGGAAGTATTAAGTTCGTACTGTTGTCCACTCATGCTCCTGTATTGTTAATAGTATATTGTGAGCATGGAAACGGAGACAATGGAGTCGTTTTACTCTGCCCACAGAACCCATCATGCATTGTAATGCTACCTTGAAGGGGTTTTACAGAACTAGCAAGAGAAGTTGGTGTTTCTATCATGGCCCCATATGATGTCACCTGCTTACATAAGCATTAAGTCACCTGTGTATGTGCCTCTTTTTTCAAAAAACAAACTGACTAGACACCGGAAGCCCTCAGTGAGGCCAGGGGGACTATTCTAGGTTGTTACAGATTTGACTGTTGCTCTCTTTTAAGGGTCTTTTGCTTCTGGCACTGTTTAACCCTGCTGTGGTACCTGAAGTCTGGTTGTCAGTGTCTGGTCACCCGCTCCTCTTTTAATTTTGTTCAAGTAATGGTAACACTGATGTTTTTATTCGTTCTGTATGTGTCTTTTTAGTTACTTACTTTACGTAACACTTCTTAGATATAGTGCCAGTATGCTGCAATCACTCTACCTACAAAATGATTGTAAAAAAAAAATGGAAAAACTTGTTGTTAATTTTGTTCAAGTAGTGGTAACACTGATGTTTTTATTCATGCTGTATGTGTCTTTTTAGTTACTTACTTTACGTAACACTTTTTAGATATAGTGCCAGTATGCTGCAATCACTCTACCTACAAAATGATTGTAAAAAAAATGGAAAAACTTGTTGTTAATCACTTGTTTAACAGGTTTAAAAGACAACACTGAGTTTGTTAACCCTAACTTGAAGGAAACTCTGGGTTTTCCAGTTCAGGCTACAGCCTGATACACAGTCAGATCCCACCATTTAACATATACCAATGAAATAAGTAAATCTGGTGAACTACGGACTAGCAATAAGCCTACATGCAGTAATATTTCAATTTCAACCACTGCATTAAAAAGAAGCTGAATTATAGTATTGGAACTCCATTGTTGATGGCTTTTAATTCAACACACATAAGCTTAAATTAAAAGTAATAATACTTTGAACAGACTATGATCAACTTTTCTGAAAACAGAAACTTTGCTTGCCATTCAGGGTTTTCCAACTCAGGGATCAGAGATAGGCACAGATTTGTTAAACCTGCCTTCTAAAATAGGACTGTAGACTGCATATTCCAAAATAGTTATAAATTACATATTTAACTTGTTTAATCTATGCACTAATAACTATAATCATTTGTATGCATTAACAGACAATGAAAATGCAAATGTTCCACTGTCTTCAGGAGTTTGAATAGATTTCAGCCACATTTAGTTCCCAATACCTTGTGACTTATTTATAACCGTCTTCTATATCTGTGTGTCAACATGTAGGCTGACACTCTGCGTTACTGCCTCGATGCCCTCCTTTCCTAAAATAAAACCCGAGACACAAGAGGCCAAATCTGGTACTTAGTTTTGCGGCTGGTTTGGGCGGGGCTGGGTGGGCAAAGAGGGGAAATTCGAAGGCCAGTGTTTGAACTGTGGACTCACCCATCATAAATTAGGCTGCAGTATCACGGAATCCCTTACATGTTCAACAAGCTTTTGTTTTTTATGGATAACTCGAAAACCAAGTTGAAAGTCTGAGCTTTTCATGTTTGCATGATAGGAAGTAAAATTTTCCTAAGCAAATATATCTTTTTTAAAACAGTATCTCATTTAAGGCTGAAAGTCTGTATACAAAGTTGGGAAGTTTTTTCTAGTCTCAGCAGGAAAGGCCCTCTAAAATTCCAAACATGATGAGCTTGCACTTGTCCAAGATATGTATGTAATGTTTTGGGACTTTGCCAAAGATTTAAGCACTTTCAGAGTGAGATGCTGAGTGATATCTGTCACACAACATAACAAGGCAGAAAGGGTAGCATTACTTCTACTCTGTAGCTGCTTTCTTCTTATAATGGTAGTTAACACAAGCATTTGTGCACTGATAAACAATCATAGACACTCCTACACAGTACAGCATACAGGGAAATTCTTAGGTGCAAATATACAAGGAAAGTTTTTGAAAAGCTGTGTGTTAAGGCTTAGCTGCAATGCAAAAAAAATTTCACTTCTTCATTTTGCCTGACAGAAATAAACATCACTGACTTACTATATGTAAATTAATTCTCTGTAAGGTTCAACTTGATTTGTGGAAGTGAGTTTTATAGCAGCTGCATGAACCCTTTTACCTGATTAGATGGTGGTCATACAGCACTCAAGTGAAATGCACCACGCCTTCTACAGCATAAGGCTCACCTCTCTCATATGCAGACAAACTAAAAATACAAGTTTGAAGATCATTCAGAATGAGAATTTAAAAATGTTTGTGAATTTATATGAAGAAAATCTGCTTAAAGTGTTTATAGTGTGACATATAGAATAAAATACAATAGAATACAATAGAATAGAATAAGAAGTAAGCATGCAGTGACAACTAGTTTGAGTTTCCATTAATTTTATAGAAGCCATGAGGTTGAATGACATGCCAACATGTCTTGCTGTTATATAACTACGTCATTGTGATTTGAAACATTATCCATAAGGGATTATGTTAATAAGGTTATATCCTTTAGTTGTTACTGCGGTGTCCATACTTTTTTCCCAGCAGAAACCTGAATTGCCTGCAAATTTAGTATTAGCTTAATTTTTACTGACCTGTACATATTGTACAGTGAGGTGCAGGTCTTGTATCTTGCTGATGGCTGTAATTTTGTAAAATTTATAGATATTCTTTCCTGTGAATAAATACCCTTTCGGACAGAAGCACTGCACATATATTTGGTATTTTACTAATAGAAAACTTCATATTCTACAACATGAAGTTATGTGGTACGTTTAGAGCAGTTTCCTAGTTGTGATGACAAAAAGTGCTACCTGCTGCTAAAAATAGCAGTGGGGAGTTTATGTATTCAGTAATTGTTAGCCTGAAGTTAAAAAATGAACCTCCTTTAACCTCCTTACTGGTACAACAAAAATAACAGCTCCTTAAGGGAACTTTTATTTCTGGCACTGGCAGTCACAGAGGTATGAGTGGCATTGGGTCTGTCTGTAAAGGAGATCAAAAATTGTTTCTCTGGGCCAGATTCAAATTGTCAAACCTCTAGTACACCTAATATCTGGATAGAGTTGAAAAGAAAGCTTAGTCAGAAAGGTTTATTTACATGGATTAAACTTAACTGCAGTAAATCACTACAATTACGTGACCCTCTGAAAATTCATTCTAAAATAAGGCTCTGTCATGTCAAAATTACATTAGAACACCTCAATCTGTAAAATTATCCCATTTTAATAGTGCTGCGCTGTGCATCCAGCCTATGCTGTGAGTACTACATTACACGTGTTACATAATGTGGGGGTCATACAGCTGAAGGCGAGTGGTTGTCACGACTCTGCCAGAGAGGAGGTTGGGGTAAGGGAGGGGGGCGGGTGGGCTATATCTTCCCCTGTGGAATATATGACACTGTAGTCACCATGTACATCCAGTGACCTTCCCTTAATTTTAAAAACAGTTAAGGTGCTGCAGCTAATTGCTGTTCACTGAGAGGATGTACTGAACCGGTGTTGGACAAAGCAAAGGAGACGCTCAGAGACAGAGGAAAGGAAGAATTCATGGCTGTAGATTGCTGTGTCACTGGAGATCTCCGCATAGACTCACTCTCCTCAACACCCTCCCTTCTCTGTCCTTTGCCATATATTCGACTCCAGCACTAGATCAGTGCCGGCAATGCACCGGTTTTGTGATGGGACGATGTCCAGCCACTGGATGGGGTGTCTCTCTGTTCTGTCCGTTTAGATGAGTTTGCTTCAGTTGCATTTTTTGTTCATTATAGCCTGTGCACGCAGCTACTAGCGTACAGTGCGCTCAGGAAAGAGCCACAGTATGCTACGATTGATGTCAAATGGTGCATGTATGACAGTCAGAGCATCTTCTGGATGCCTGAAGCACACTGTAGGCTTTACTGCCTCATTGCTGAGGGAGAAGCATATTTATTAGGAGATGTCGGTGAAGGGTGAACAAGGAGGGAGTGGGGGAGGAGTGGGGGAGGAGTAGGGGATGTGAGGGAGAGAATTGTGAGCATGTGAATGTGATAGAGGGAGGTAGATGCGCATGCAGAGGGTGGAGCTTAGCATCAGGCAGTTCCCTCTGTCTTCCTTTCTCTGCTGTTTTCTCTTCTCGCAGTCTTCCCCCCCTCCATTTGCCACTGTTGGGAAGGTACATCTGCAGTCATTTCATCACTTGCTTTTTCTCAGATCTAACTCTGCTGATCGTGTGGACCGCTGCTCCTGTTTGAATCTCTATGGACTATTCTTCCTCTCTCAGCAGTGCAACAGGGGCTGTCCTCTTTACACACCAGCGTGCTCTCTCCCCCGACTCTGGTAGCACTGGGGGGGTGGGGTGGGCTCCTTGAATGAGAGCTGGGACTTGCGTGTTGTTGTACAGCACCTCTTGAGAAGCAGGAACGTGCCAAAGTTTGGCAGGAGAGGGGCGGCAGGCAGAGGGGTTCGGAGTGGACGGGGGTTGGAAAGGCTCCGGCTGGGAGAAGAATGGTTATGCCGGCTCCTCGTGCACTGGTCGTGCTGCTGCTCTATAGGCTGCTAGTCATTCAGGCACAGCCCTGCCCCTCCTCGAAATGAGCCTCGCAGGAAGGGTGTCCTGCTCCATGCTCAACTGCTTTGTAAGTCTACAGGCTTTTATTTGGGTGTTCATTTTTATTTGTGAGTCTGGCTTGTGATGGGTGTGTATCAAAGCCCTCTCCTCTCTAACTCGTCTGCCTGTGTGTGTGCCGGCCAATCAGTGGGGAATAGGGGGGTGGGGGTGTTGGTCTACACACGTGAGCGCTGCAGTTATTACTAAGTAACCAACAGAGTCCACACTTCACACACAAATAATTGAATTACCTCAGTGTCTTCTCATGCGTGTGATGAAAAGCTACTTCAATACCCTCATCAATCAGTTGTATGGAGGGCTTTGAGCTGCCAGTATATGGATTGCAGGGAGGAGAGGGAGCTTGTCAGGGGGAAGACGTGTAAAATGCATGTGCTGCTTAGAGGGAACACATTGTGCAGTCTCTGCTCCAGCCCTAGAGCAGTGTGTTCAGTGCAACGGAGAACCTGCATTAAGCAGTTTCTGGTATTGGTATACGGGATGCAGGAGAATGACTAATGAAACAGGTGTTTCTTTTAGTTTGAATCCTGAGATAGAGAGGTGAAAAGTTTGATGGTTTAAGAACAACACAGGGGATGTGTTAGTATCATGACTCTGAGCCCAAAGTGGGTAATGTTTCACAAGTTAACCTGTAACCTTTCAGTGATATCCAGTCTTCTGGTCGCATCTACTGTTGGAGCTTGACTAACTTTGAGCAAGTCTCTCAATAAGCACATTTTTTTTTTTACATTCACTTGCAAAATAGGCCATATTATTACTCCAAATTACTCTGAATACAATTTAAAATGTTTTAAACCTCTGTAATAACAGTTTTGTCTTATTCATATATTTAGTTTTGCAGTAGTTTTATTTGGAGATTTTTCTAGAGCTGACAAAATTTGAATTTGATAACAGGACTTCTTAGAGTAAAACATGTTCATCCAAATCATATGTCAGGTCAAAATGTAGAGCTAATTTGTATAACCCTTACTAAAACAGTTAAAAACTTTTTTACACTCACTAATTCATGCGAAAAAAATACAATATAAGCTTTACATTTTATATTAACTTTAGAGTCTACAGCCACAGTAGCGCAACACAGTGTTTTGAGCTAAATGCTAACATCATCACCCTGTCATGATCACAATGACAATGGCAACATGCTGATGTTAAGCAGGTATATTGTTTACAATGCTGACCACCTTAGTTTAGCATATAAGCATGCTAACACAAAAACTTTCACAAACACATATAAATAAACTGAGGTTGAATTCATACACTGAACTAGTTATAAAATCATTAGTTCAGCAAATATTTGGTCTCAAACCAAAGTACTTGACAAATTAAAAATTTCAGCCTGATTGTGGCCATAGATGAAAAGCTAAATGATTTCCAAAGTTAATGCAGCACATTTACATGAACATGTGCACTAGGTATTACAACAGCCTTTTCATTAGTTGAGACATTTCACCCAAAACCAAAAATGTTCTCAAGATGACACTAGAAGGAAAGTCTGGGAAGCTCCAGAGTCAGTAGGCTTTAATTCATGTTGCAACAACAATGCCTGTACTGCATTTTGTGACATTCAGTAGGTGTGTAGATATTTTCCTGGACAGGTCACTTGGAGCTACATGAACAGTTTGGGAATCACTTGATTTGTTAGGATTGATTCTCTGGGAACAATGAATGTCTGTGAAAATTTTTAAGGCAATCCATCTAAGCACTGACAATCCCATCTATCGAGCCATGTCACTAGCATGACTAAAAGTTATAGGATATTGAAATAGGTAGTTGTAACACTAAATGGAAGTCAGTAAAAATGAAAAAAAATAAAACAATAAGAAATCAGTCTCTTGCGTCACATGACACAAATTTAGTAAACAAACAAACTGCATCTAGACAACATTGAGGGATTCGTAGCATTTTAACATTGCACAATGTAATGCTTACATTTAACAATATGCCAATATTGTTCCAGCTCTGCTTGAATTACCCACAGTGCATTAGTCGTAAAGTTACCAGATATATCAGGAAGAGTGCAGATTCTGGTTCCTCTTCTTGTTTCTGACCAGACATGGCCAAGCTTTACAGAATTTATGATCTCTCTTTAATACGTCTGTGGTGCAGCTGAGTCGGCAGTTCGCCTTCTGCGTCACTGTCTGTATAATTTAGTATCCACATCCTCTGGTACTTAAATGGGCCACAGCTCTGTCAGTCTTGTCCTGTGGAAGAGGGCTACGACGTTGTGCTAAGTTTCATATAACTTACAATTGTTGTGGTCACACTATGGAAAAAAACATCTCCAGTTACTTGTCCTTCTTTCTCAAATATATCATGTTTATCTCCCTGCGATGTGTTGTCTGCACAAAATGGAACTATATAAGGCTTAATTGAATTGGTTAAGATTTTTCCATGACTCAGTTTCTATTATACCCACTAGCTAAATGAATCATGGCTTTAAGTGCAGCCAAAAGCTTTTTGGGGTTGTGCTTCAGGCCCTGTACCCTGGTGCAGCCTCTTTGGTACCTGCGGTGGGCCTGGTATTGGGCCTTATCACTCTGTCTTTGCTGAGGCAGTAACACTGGCAAGAACTAGACACGTGACACAGTGGATGTGTTATGACACTGAGGAAGCTATAATGACCACAGTGTCCTGTTAGAGGACAAATCTAACAACCGGCACAGAGCAGGTTGTGTTTTGACTCACAAGTACATTATTAAATAGGATAACTGACACTTATTTTGAATTTTGGACTATTTTGTTACTATTAGTTTCTTTTAATCTTTGTCCATAATGACCTGCACAAAAGTTGTCTTTAAATAGGAATCAGTATCTCTAAACATGCCTTTGTTGAAACGTTTGTTGACGTCTCGAACATTTTGTGATTGAGATTAATTCTGCCAAAAAAACACTGCCACTGCCTGCTGCCTTCAGCTGTCAGAATCTTGTCATTAGGCTGAAATTGGAGTGATCATTTCGAACACAGTAGTCTACGAAATATTAACCTTGTCAGAAGATAACAGTGGGAAAGAAATGTGCATCTAAAGAGGTTGATTATACTCTGGTACACATTTTTCTTATTTTGACCAAGTACTCTGCCTAACTTAGCTGAAGACTATTTTTTTAAGCAATTGTTTTTCATTTCATACCGCTTTTTATCATTTCCTGTCCTTCAATCCTCTGTTTCCATCCATCCTCCTCCTTTTCTTACTACCTGACATCTCATTTTGTGTCATTGTGTATCAGATAAATAAGTACACTTTAGAAAATTACTAGACAGTTAAAAGCAGACATATAAGCACATGCTTACCCGCCACATATTTAGGAGGTCACCTCTGCATCACGTAGTGCTTCTCTAATCTGCATAACTCTAGGACAAAGCCCTGGTCAGATTAAGCAAATAATCTGGTGACTAAAGACGGAAAATTGTTTCCAAAAGATTTAGAGAGAAAGAGACTGTGCCTCTAAAAAGAGGTTGATGTATCCATGGCAACCAGACAGTTATTCATGAAGACTGTGCTCGTGTCCTTTTCAATCGCTCTACTTTTTCTACCTGCCTTTTTTGTTCACTTGTCCATTCACACACATGCAGAAATGTCAGGGAGGCAGCTCTTTACACTTCCTCAGACAATTCAAAGCTTTTTTTAGTGCCTTAAAAATGATCCGTCCACATACAGACCATTAGCCTACTTTGTCAGGGCTGTCTAGTCTGTTGCTATTTGATACTATAACTTGCAAGTCAATACATGTCATCAAAACATTACATGTGTTATCCACTCTGACATTAATATTTTAGAAGTGCATTGAGGCGTATGTGTGCATGTGCGCATGCCTGTCAGCTCCAGCTTTTTGATTGCTGGTTGGACAAAGATGGGGGAGGGTGCAGAGGCTCACAGCAATGACGAAGCAAAAACGTGGCGGGCACAGGACAAGCTGTGCTCCATCCTTGTGAGTCTGTTGGAAGTGAGAGCATTTCTCTTTTCCTTTTAATCTTTTGTAAGCTGATTGTCTCTCTGGTAGTGGACGTACTGCAGCGGACAAAAAAATCAGAAAACAGATGTGCCTCACTGCTTGTGTTTGTGTATAAATGTAATGACAGAGTTTTAATCCCTTTCTTGATCAATTGTGGTCAGCCATGCAAAGGGACAGAGAAAAAGTTTTTAGGCTGTCTGCAGGAGATGTTTTCTCGCACAGTGCTATCCTTATGTCTGTGCTTTAATGCAACTATGTTTTACTCTCTTGATATTTTCTGTCCTTTTTTGTAACTGCAGAATGAGAAGTTTGGTATCTTTATTCTACTGTTTATAAAGTTTAGCACCAATAGCACCAGTGCATCAGTATAAGTCATTCTGTGTGTATAGCCTGTGTCATGGATTTATGGAGCAACACAACATCTACACAACTTTTAGTCAGCAGTTTTTGTCTTTCAAGTACACTGCGTTCTAGCAAACCTCTCAGAGAAGTGCAATGTCAGGCCTGCTTCATAAGAGAATTAGGAGTAAATGGTGCCAAGTATCTATCAGCTTTTGCAGCAACAGACATATAGGAACCAAGGGGGGGGATGGATTATTGACAAGGGTGTGTATGTGTGTATGTGTTTGTGTGTATATGTGTGTGTGTGTGTGTGTAAAGGCTGAATATATGTTTCTTTGAACTGATTAGCATCGAATTATTCTTAGGGGAGGTTCAACATTGATATCTTCTCCAGTAAATTATGAGCACTATCTGGCTGGCCAGAAAAAACTTTTTCCTTTCAAATAAAAGAAAAAAAAAAGAAAAAAAGAAAATGTTTCTCTGCCAGGCCTGAGGTTTAGACTGCCCAGCAACAGTGTGTGAGATCAGCTTGTAATAACCTGACTCTCGCAGGATGCTTCTGACTGATGGCCGCTGTCATGGTCCGCTCATTCTCTGGTAAAAAAAAAAAAATTAAATGGATGATGCATAGAAGTCTCGATGCCGAAGGGAGACTCAGGTCAAAGGTTAAGAGTTTAATGGAGGTTGCATTGCAGAGGGATTCCAAGAAGTTCAGACAAGTTAGCCATGTCAATTTTGTCTCATCTGACTGAAGTATCTTTTTTCTAAGAAGCACCATTGCTAAATGTTAAATATAATATTTTGCCATATAATTTTGTGTGATGCTCAGTAGCTTTGTTTTTATTATGGTGCATTTGCATCATATTATTTGGAAAGTAATTACAAGCAGCAAGGTAGGAAAAAATGTTAATGTGATTCTTTGAGTTGTAATTCCAAGTTTGAGTTTTGGGAATTTTAGGCAGCAACAATATCTTCCATTTGGTAAAGTTGGGGTCAAATGGAAGCAATATGGCTGGAAAGCCACTACTGCTGGCCATTGCTCAAAATACAGTTAAATATGAAGACTAATACAATCAAATCAGCTATACACTTAATGGTAGTGCTTTCTCTTGTTTACAAATCACTGCAAATAAGGAGCACAACAAAGGTAGTTAATGAAGGTTATTTATATGGCATTGCAGCAAAGCAAAGAAAAATGGAGGGTGTCCCCATTCTTCAAGTTCAGTTGTATGAATGTGACATTTTGCAAGAAAGAAGCCTCCACCTCACCCTCTCCTTGACTGTCTAATGTGGAAATGGGAAACACATTTTTGTGTGCAGGAAATGGAGCCAATAGTAATAGCAGACAGCATTTAATGTTAGGGCATCTTTCAGGGAGTGCAGACATCTCCATTTGGCACAGCCTTGACACCCACCTTTATTGCTACCATTAGCAAACAGAGTTGACCAAATCAGACTGAATTACTGTTTGACCTGAGTGAAGTAAGGAGGGGAACATCTTATCACTTGAAATTTGTGCTTATGAACAAATTTGTAATTAGTACTTACCTGTTTTTTCTTAGCATTTTCTTTCCTCACGTTCAAAGGTACATATGTCAATGAGCTTTTCAGTCATAGTTGCATATAGATACAGATATAGATATAGATATAGATAGTTGCATAAGACTGTTTTGCATCAATGAAGCTCTGATGTCACAGGAATTAATAGAAATTCCTTTCCTATCCTATTCCTATGCCTTTTAAATCCAATGGTGACAAGGTGGGGACTTGTAAGGAAGAGGTTATCACTGTATGAACACTATCTCCATCTGTTACCAATAGGTGGTCTGCTTATCATGTGGTTAAATCACCAGCTTGGACCTTTAGATGACAGATGTAATGATTGTAAACATGGCAGGAGGTCTGCATGATGAGGCATCAGGGGGTTTCCTGCCATCATGTATGACACTTTGTCTGTGTCTTTTGTTCTGAGATGCAAGACTTTCATTAACCTGGGTCAGTAGATGTAGTCCACTGAAGAAAAAAACATAGAAGACTACATCCTGCCCCCCTCTGATCCCCCTTAAGGACTCTATTTCTGCTTTCATTAAGGAGTAGCATCAACATACGGCTTTACTCAGATGATGAAGCCAAATCCAACAGAGTAGCAAAGGTAGCAGTGCACAGGCAGCCAGAAGCCAAACTGGGTCCATCCTAAACCACTCAGGTGACTCAGTGGCTGCAGTAATAATAGAGAGGCTGGATGTGAAGGTGACATGCCTGCACAAGTCATAGTTGTTGATCATAAATCTAGATAGAGTAAACAGAAATCTCTTTGTCTGATATATAACTCCATGTTCCAAGTAAACACAAGATTCAACATTTATGACACTGGTATAGATTTAAAAGCACTTTTGTATATACTTTGTTGTAAAATGACTAATTGTTGTTTACAATAGGTAAAAAGAGGCATGTTCTCAGTTATTTATTTGATTACTATCTGCCTTTTACTCTTCAGTGATTTAAGTACCAACATGTAAATAAAATGGGTTTGCTCATTTTGAGAGGAGGGCAATGACACTGAGCTGAAAACAGGGCCAGCTGACCTTTCTGTTTCTCTTTCAGTATGATCTCTGATGTTTCTTCTTGAGGTGTTGCAGTCTTAATTTTAGCTAACCATCCATTCTAACTTAAAAGGCCTGTATTTGTGTTAAATTTATGTGTAGCCCTGGGAATGGAACATTAGATTAATTAATCAAAGACCCTAGCAAGGTTCATTAAAACTTTGTAAAATGTCATTCAATGTCAGTGTATGACTCATGAAAAGTCAGTCAAGTGTGTAAACTCCTTCTCTAAGATTCAGTATCTTTGTTTGCACAAGTGTGTAACACCCAGTTACAAAGTCTACAGTTTGTTGGCTAATGTAGGCTAAATCTAATGCCAAGTAATCTATCTTTTCAACATGCAGTAACTACCTGCACAGTTCCAAACCAAACAGAGCATTTATAGTAGAAGTTGCATTCTTCATTCAGCATTATTGTTAAACATTTGGAGAAACTTCCGTTTAGGCTTAACGGTAAACATTTTAAAATAACAAGTTCACGTACGCCCTATTTGTAGGTGATTTGGGATCTCTCATAGTCAATATTTGATCTCCTACGTGACTGCTGTGAGTTAGCTGGTGAGGATTGTGAAATTCTACCTGGCATGCGTCTTACATCAGATGCAAACCACCCAGATAAATGCTCGATGCAAGAGTTCTGAGAATATTAACTTTGTTTTTTTTAGGATAGTCCTTCTAGTTGTGCTCCTTAGAGGTCAAATGTGTAAAACAACGGATCAGAATTAATGTTTAAAACATTAAAACTGAAATAACATTAACAACTTAACTGTCATGCTAACCCATGGCAAGATGCACCTCATTCAAACTCTACAAAACCAAAACAAAATCAAACTCACCAAAACCAGCTAGGTTTTCATTTCTACTGATCCAACAATCATTAAGTCCATTTTGATCATAATAAACTTTGACTCACCAAGTTACATGTGAAAATCCCCACTGGTGATGCCCAATCATCCTCTAGCTTCTGTCCTACTTCAAGCATCTCCTCTCCCTGCTAGCTTCAGCTGTAGTAAGCAGTTACTTGAGTAATATGCTACCCCCTATTTCGTACATTACCTCTTTTTATTGTATCAGGCCAGTACTTGATCCATGTTAATCTTTTAAAACATGTATCTTTACATGGTGTTCCACCCTGCTGTGCCAACTAAAATGACAAAAGTATTTATCTGAACTTGTGTTTGTGTCCGACAGGGTGAAGAAGGGCCTCCCAGTCTGGAGTACATCAAGGCCAAGGACCTGTTCCCCCAGAAGGAACTGGTGAAGGAGGATGAAAGCCTTCAGGTGAGCTGAACAGTTTTCATCAATGTTTGACAGCTACTGATGTAGAGCACAGCCCCCCCATCTGCTCTGACATCAAGCTACATGTCTGTGGAGGAGACGACGAGGAGCTGGTGAAAAGACCAAGTGTGGCACTTCTAGATTATGACCTCATTTTCAATCTACGCTCCTGGTGCAGCACCTCAGCACTCCTCTAAAAACACAAACTGATGAAACCTGGGCTGCCACTTAGTAGAGAGTGATTGCCAAGATGTAACTGCAGGAGTCACAACTCAGCAGACTAGATGCCAGACATTTAAGGAGAGATGATGAAGCTGGCTTGGAAGAGCATTTTTTTGTCATTGCTCTGCCATCCTTTATCATTGTCTTCAGCAGAGAAAATATCACTTAGGCAACATGATGGATGATAGTATATTTTCATTTTAATGCTGCTGCTGGCCATCATCTCTACAAAAAAGGCATCATACTTAAGAAACAAAATTGTCTTTTGTGTTTGTTTGGAAAAGAGAATTTTTGATTTGTCCATCATACTAAGATGAGGCACGTATAATGTTGACAAAGCATTTTTCATTTTATTATTTTCAACCATTGAAAATTATCAGATAATCATATCACTTTGACAAGGTTTCAAAGTTTTCATTTCCATGTCCTTTTTCCATTCATGAACATTAGCTAGTCAAAAGCAAGTATGTGAAGTACATGAAATGAATATTGGCTCAGTATCATCTCAAAATTGACTCTCACAGTAAATTGGACAGTCCCTTTTAAAGCTCAGCATGTTTAGCTTCACCTAAGAGTTTTGCGTGCAGAGATTTGTCTCTATTTTAGAGCTTTTGTCCCCAGTGTTCCACAAAAACAGCAGAGGATAAAAAACGGGGCAGCTAAAAGCATTTCAGTCGCTGAAGTGGGGAGGATTTCTAAGTCTATTTCACAATAAAGATGCCAGTAGCAGAATCGTGATGGGCAACTTGCGCTGTGCCCTCTGTGATGTTGAGTTTGTGTTCTTTGGCTGTCTGGTGGTTAATGGAGCTGAGCATCATGTGTCTGGAGAACTGAACAAAGGGAAGGTGCAGGGATTTCTGAGGCCTGGGGTCACTTTCCATTGTTTCTGTTTTTATCATTTTAATTGAATTTTCCTCCCACTTGGGCTGCATTGTACTGCAGAGAGTATCAGTCTGTTCTTATAGTAATAATAACGATTATTATTATTATTATTATTATTATTATTATTATTATTATTATTATTATTATTATTATTATTATTATTATTATTA
>JAPZDZ010000006.1:3532091-3546076 GCA_029783805.1 Acanthurus tennentii | reverse complement strand
TTATTATTATTATTATTATTATTATTATTATTATTATTATTATTATTATTATTATTATTATTATTATTATTATTGTTTATTTTTATTTTTATTTTTATTATTATTTTTATTATTATTATTATTAATGTTGTTGTTGTTGTTGTCTGTAACTGTTGTTGTTGTTGTCTGTAACAAAGCTTAAAATGGCTATGTTACAGATAGATGTTACAGAATACTGTCACCTGGCTACACTTTCTATGTTTTTGTACAATTATGCTTCCCCTCCCCCTGCATTCACACGTGCAGTCACACATTGTATGTCTGCTTTTGTGTGCTTCCCCTTTGCAGGCAATCTAATGATAGTTTCTCTGACAGCTGATGTCTCTTACTGCAGCTTTCCCAGAGGCCAATTACAGACATTCCCCACCCCACCATACTGTGCTGCCTGCACTCCACTCCTGTGTGTGCATGCAGGCCGTGCTGCATGCCTGCAGTTGCGTGTGCACACTTGCTCCTCCTCAAAGACAGGCTGCTTAAACCGGAAGTCACGACTCACAAGTCAGAGAGTGTTATTGACAGGTCTTTCTCTCCCTCTTTCTCACCCTTTTTCTCTCTTTTTGATATTTCTGCTGCTGAGGGCTTTGTAGAGGAAACGTGACACAGTATCTTCTGCTGCTCTTGCTGCCTGCTGGTGACTCATGCACCTACTTTTGGAGCACTGCATGTCTAATGCAGCTCCCAGTCAGTACAGCATGTTAACTATGGCACTCTCAGCAGGACATGTTAGGGTGCTTTCACAGCAGACCAGCACATAGACTCAGTGGCAGCACATCTTGCCACATTCTGGTTGTAATTTGGGTGCTTTTTTTTCCGTCATAGCCGACAACTTCAGAGTTTTCAGCTTTGTTTGGGCACCAGCTGTGTTTCTCCACCTGTCATTTTTAAGTTGACTGTGTTAAAGAGTTGTACTATTTCTATAAGCTTGCACAATTTTACTGTCAGTGTTCAGATTTTCTGCTTTATAGAAGTTGTATGCAGGGTGCCAAGGGGACTACAGCCTATATTTGGCTCCGTTGGTGTCTGAGTACTATGTGCTCCATTTCCCAGGTTAAGCTGTACTCTTTCCCTCGTCATGCTTTCTGTCCCAGCTCATGCACGCATATTCAGTTAGAGATGAGCAACAGCAGGTGCAGTAATACATATCAGGGTTTTTTTTTAACATAAGCTCTCTGGGCAAACAGTTATCAACAGTCTGATTCTCTGATAGCCTTTAACCTCCTGCCAGTCGACAATATTCCTGGGGTTTGTATTAGATTTATTATCTTGCTGCTGATTCGTCTGGAGTTGTAAAATAAAAGCTAACAAAGTGGACATTCACTTCTATTCAGGGGTCTGCCAATTATGTCGAGCTTCTGTACTCATGCACTCAGTAAGGCTGTGCTTTTAACCGTGTTGGCTAATGTTGTTTCAAGTAAGCCTGATTTTCTGACATCTTACCATAATCCCCCATCTGCCCTGCTACATGTCCTCTTTTAACATGCACCAGTGGGTCCTCCTCTGCGTGACTCAGCAATGCATGCTAATGCAGGATGAGGTAATGTTGTCTCTAAGCAACACTGTTGTCCTCACTACCAGCAACTTAACAACAGGACCCTGAGTTGCAATTCGTGGTCCCCGGCGACTATGAATATATCAAAGCAGCAAGAATATCAGTGCTTGTAGGTGATCATACAAAAAGTGATGACTAAGAGATGTGTAAAGAGTCATGTAAATGAGGAATGGAATGCATTGGCTTAACTCAGTCCTCAGTATGTCAGATGATAGAGTGATGTTTTACCATAAATGTATCTCCCAGCAGACTCAGTATTTTACAACAGCCATTAGGAATGTTACTTAGGGTGATCGTATAGGATTTTGTTTTTGTACATAATGTAATAGCTGAAAAATCTCCTCTCAGATGTGTTTTTCTTATGTTCTGTATGTTGTCAGACCTTGAACATGTGACACTTGATAGGTGTTTTCCTCTAGAGGGGCAAGTTGTGAGCGCTGTTCCCTTAAATCTGACATTCAGTGTGGCAAATTTAAAAGTCAGAGACAGGAATAGAAATCTGAAACCTCCAGATGAGTCAGCACAGAGAGGGAAAGTTTACATTAGCAAAACCACTAACATTGAGTCTTTCACTTTCGGTTACAAGCTAATAGACTAACAAAAAACATAAACAAATGAAAGACACAAATACTCATCTGTGTCTGACTGTGACAGATCAGGCTCATAGGACAACATAGAGCAAGCAGCCCTGGTGGGCGGGGCCTGAGGCTTGTGATCTGTAGATGCAAAAATTTCTCAATGAGCGTGAAAAAAAGAGTTTTTATTTTTAATGTACAAAACTTCTTTATCAGAATTGATCATATCCAATTATTGTTACATATTACAAAAATGTGTTTAAAAAGGAACTTAGAAGATAGAAGTTTTTTATGTTGTCATGATTAAATCCTTAAAAAACAGCTACATCGAACGGTGCAACAACATTTCTCAAACTGACCACTCCCAAAATGGTTGGACAATTTCATTTTTACAGGAACTGAGACATTGTTTAGAAGCTGGCAACTCTAGCTGTGTGTCTCCCCCACTGGATCGGCTTGTGAGGCTAATGCCTAGTCTTAGAGTGAAATGAAAAATGTTTTTCTATTAACCTCTGTTGGGATCCAATTATCTTAATGTAGGGGCCTTGTTGCAGCCAAAGCCTGGACTTGGCTTGGACTGTGATAAAATGGTACAAGTAAGAATGTTAATGGACAGTTCGGGATCCCTCACTACCATCAACACTCGTGCAGACAGTCTCCTGGCCAGTTCTGCCTCTTGTCTGCCTGCCTGCTCATTCAGACTCCAGCCCTCTGTGCTCACAAAGGTCCTTCTCTAAAAGTACTGTGTACTAATTGGACTGCTACACATACACAGGCTGTTTCCTTTGTGTCGTTCTGTCATAGCTGTAATGTCGCCTCTGCCCTCAAGGAGTTTAGCTCTTCGTGGGCAGGATGGCAAAAGCATCAACTGTCGGTTGTCTTTAGTTTTGACAATTGATTGTAAAAATTAAATACCATTTCCAGTGGGTTACTAGAGTATAGTAAGGATATCAGAATATATTTACAAACATCTTTTTCACTGAAATGCTTTGTTCTATTTTAAAAAAAAACTTTTCTAATGCACCAGTCTTAAAACAAAGCTACTTTACACGATCTTTGCTTGAATAAAACATGCACTTGAATTAGCAAAGCATTATCTAAGATCAGAAAATGTCATTAATGACATTCACTGACTTTTCCTGAAGTGCTGCTGACAGGTCAAAGTGTAAATGTAGCCAATTTAGTCTCTCAACATCTATTTGACAGGTTGACACAAGATTTTGTACATGCATGATTTCCAATGATAAATCATTTTGACTCTGGTGATGTGTTCACCACCATAAAGTTTATCAGTGACATTTCTCGATCACTACTGGGTGGATTGCCATGAAAATTTATACATACATTTGTGTTCCTCTCAGAGTGAATTGTAGTAAATTCAGTGATCATTCACTTATCCATTTGTCCCATACAAATCTTCATTTGTCTAATACATAGATATTTGAATAAATACCTGCAAAACAAATAACATTCCCATCAACCACAACTGTGCTTTGAGTAAATGCTAACATTAGTATGCTAACCAAGATGGTGAATATGTTAAACATTTTACTAACTAAACTTTAGACATTAGCATCCTTATGTCAGCATTGCAGTCAAAGCCCCTCTAAATTGCCTAAATTACCCCTCGCAGACATCTAGTATGGCTGCAGACTGTGTACATGTGAATGTGGATATTATGATTATACTCCAAGTAGACATAGCAGAGTCTGACAATAAACAGGTATAAGTGTCTGTTTTGCCTCCTTGTTCTGCTTAAACTTTAACAATCTTGTTGCTCTGTTTCTCCACAGGTGCCATTCCCAGTTCTTCAGGGGGAAGGGGTGGAATATCTTGGTCATGCTGATGAAGCCATCATTGCCATCTCTAACTACAGGCTCCACATCAAGTTCAAGGACTCTGTCATCAACGTGAGTGCAAGTCACAGACAATAAACACACAGAGGAACCACAAAAGTAGAGTTTCACTTCAGTACAAAATGGCATGAGTGTCAGTGTGATCTGTACAGTTGCCATGTCATTACAGAGGCCAGTAGGAGGAGAGAAGAGGCTTTAATGTGTAGTTTGGAAGCACATAGGCTTTTTCCCTTCCCCCATATAAATTTTATAAACACATAATTGTGCTAACAAGGCAAATAAACCAACAAGTATTGCATGAGGTAGCTGTAAAGAAGATTTTTGTAATATTCCAGAGTAGTTGGCATGAAGTTGTTTGTACCAGAGCTATACCACAGGAGCGGTGGGCCCTCTGATCTCCTGGCAGGGGAGGTTTAATGTGACATCTAGGCTCCAGAGGCCTGGCCCCCGCTGGCACTGGTGTCCACTGGCTCCCTCTTGCTGACGTCAGGCCTTGCTCCAAGACAAACAGGCCAATTGTTTGCATTCACTGGCAGGAAAATTCCTCCGTCTTCCCAAATCGCTGTCATCTTTTCCAAAAGGATTGGGCTTCTGGAAAAGATGACAGGCATTTTGGGAAAAAAGAGGAGGCAAGGACGTTCAGGACTCCTCTTCACCTTGACTTAGTTTAGCAGAACTTACTTTGGGTGTCCTACTAGGCAGAGTCCTGCCTTGACCCCAGTAGCACAGATGAACTCTGTGTGAACACCGCCAAGCCACAACCTCTCCCCCACACACCCCTTCCCAGCTCCTCCCCTACTTTTGAGCTGTTTTCTTGCCCTTTGCTCCGATCTATGTTTGTCTTTCTCTCCATGGTTTCCATTTGGCAGCAAGTAGCGCACTCCATGATCCACTCGGTTATCTTTCATCTTTCAACCTCTTCAATGTTTTCTTTCCTGTTAACTCTTCATTTCGTTTTGTCTCCTGAATTTTTTTGGTTTAATATTTTTTTTTCCATTTCCTCCTGTCTTGTGTCTTCCCTCTCTCCTTCTCTCTTCTCTGTGTGCTCCATCGTGTCACTGTGTTTTAGACCTACCCAGGTGTGGACAGTGAGATATCTGTGAGTACCATATGATAAAACACCACCCTCTGCCAGAGTCTAGACAGCTTAAGTCATTAAGCTCCTCTTCACTTTAAGTGATTACGAAGCAGTGGGGGCAGATTGTAATTTATATCCAACTTGAAAGAAACACCGAGTTGGAAGGGTATTATATTTAACTAAAACTAAATAATAAACTAAAACCAGGTATGAAAAAAGCATCTTAGTAATATAAAAGAAAAAAAATTGTCTTAGAAAAAAAAAATAATATTAATTGCAACATTGTTGTGCACTTACTAACTGAAACTTACTAAATTCAATGAAAACATGCATGACATGTCCTCAGTTGTAGTCTTTGTCAGTTTGGTCAAATTTGTCAACACACCAAGCATGAGGAGGTGTTGGTGCATCTGTTTACTGGGGCCTTGATGTTTACATGACTGTGTGTCAGTTTCCTTCTCAAAGTGTTTTATTTCTACTGTCCCACACCCATATTGCAATAAAAAGAACTCATATGGAAACTGATCAAAAACAAAACTAAAACCAAAACATATTTAAACAATAGACACTAAACTGAACCACGCCCGCTACTGAAACTGATTAAAATGCAACTGAAATAAAACTAGTGATTAAAATAAAATAAGAACAAATGAA
This sequence comes from Acanthurus tennentii, assembly GCA_029783805.1. Classification (NCBI taxonomy): domain Eukaryota; kingdom Metazoa; phylum Chordata; class Actinopteri; order Acanthuriformes; family Acanthuridae; genus Acanthurus; species Acanthurus tennentii. Next base: position 3,540,325 of record JAPZDZ010000006.1, on the reverse strand, counting down.
ATACACACACACATTTAATAACTCTGCTAGGTTAATTATAGTTTATTGTGAAAGCACCTCACAAAATAACTGGTAGGCAGTGCATTGGCTGCTGCTAAGGGGTTAATTTAAAAAAGTATTGTTTTTCTGCTTTAAGGTATGAAATACTATTTTCTCATTCATACAAGACACACAAACTGCTGTTGCATAAAGGTTTGCCTAAAAGTGAAGATGTGTGGGTGATCGCATAAATTTAAGCAGCGCCATTTTTAACACCTCACTTCACAGGATAATTTCAAAGCGAAGAGAGCAGAATATACAATCCTGTGGAAAAAACAGCTTTATAACTGTTGTTTGGTATCACAACACAAGTCTAGAGACAACATTAAAATACCACAGGGGCCTTCCTCTCCTCTACAATGAGGTTAAAGCTTTACTTTGTGTATCTGGCCTGGACTGAGTCTGTACTACATCAGAGGGTGGTAACCTCTTTGCAGCTGAGCACATGTGCAGGCCATCAGACTGATCACAAACACTCTCTGTCTCCCCCTACAGGTGCCTCTTAGGCTAATAGAGAGTGTGGAGAGCAGAGATATGTTTCAGCTGCACATCATCTGCAAAGACTCCAAAGTTGTCAGGTAAGCAGAGCAGCTCAATAACAATATGAAGACATTATATTAATCCTGCAGGTACATTGATGCTGTTATTGATAAGAGCACATACAACACAGAGGTCTGCTATATATTTGAATGAATAATACAGAAGTTAAACTGTTTGGGTATGAGGAGGCAATTTACATCACACATCCCACACTTAACCACTAATCAATATTTTCAGGTTTAAAACTAGCAGCTACGTCCTTTACAGTAATAATAACATGATGGTAACATAATAGTGATAGTAGTTCCCTCACCCTTTCTGCTCTTCTTGCCCTAGTAGGTAGTATAGAGAAAACATTTTGTGTCCTCACAGTTAAACAAAGTTAAGCCAGCCTGTGTAAAGTAACAGGGCGGAAGTACAGTATTATTGTGCTCTTTTTACCTCAATAACATATTTGTCATTAATTATGGTTTAAATTTCTGAAACCCAGAAAGCATTTAATTATGTGTTTATGATGCTTCTTTTTTTCTACTCTATAATTTGCCCTTTTGGTATTTTTTTTGTGTTTGCAGTTTTTAGAATGGATTGTTGTGGTTTTTAAAGTCATTCATAAAGGAAAAACATTTACGACATCTGCTGAGTCTAGCTCCTCCTCAAATGAGCGGCTTTTTTCATACTGTTCTAAATCAAACATATTTGCGTTTTAGATTTTTATTACAACAACAAAATCTATTAGTAGGTGTTGCATTGAACAGTATAATTCCTAACTTTAACCCTCATGATTTTTGCAATTCTTTGACACGGTCAAAATTGATGGCTCACAGTAAAAGGGCATTGTTTAAATTGTACAGGTCAATTGTATATGGTCGAGTAGTTAAGTTTCCTTGTTTTCACCCAGGTGGTCGGACTTCAACTCCTGTCAGGGAAACAGTTTTTTGTCTTCTTCTCTGCATTTTTTTATGTTGCCATACGCTACTGTGCTTCCAAAGCATGTGTTTAAGTGTTTTAACTAGACCTCAACCCTGTTCATACATTGCACAGTACCGATTTGACCTCAGTGATGTTTTGCAGTATTGTATTGCAATTGTTGCTTAAATGTTTAACATAGCACCTTTTAAAGATATCACCTTGTGACGCATGTTTTCTGACATTTATTGCACAAAATCTTTGATCATTAAGTTGTAAAAATTATTGATTAACTAATCAATGATTAAAAGAAACCCATTAGTTGCAGATAAACCCCTTACAAAGGTGTCGGATTTAGGCGTCGCCCTACATAGCCTTTGTCCCTGCCCCTGCTGCATCATGTCCCCCTTCAGGTGCAGCTTGATGATAATTAATTATTTTTTCTATTATAAGTATTAGGTAGCAACATAATAAATATTTTTTAAAATTTCTACCCAATATTTTCAACTTTTACAAAGTTTATAACTCATTATGATTGACCATTACCCTTAACCTTTCACCTGTACCTTGGGAGCTGTGTGAGCATACAAATGTAAGCAGCTGTATGACAGATGGTCACGGGTTCACTGTGTAAATTTAGCCGGTTGCTTCCCTGATTTGGGCTTGTCGTGTTTTGTTTGTTTTAAATGGTCTTTACAGACACAAAACTGTGTTTTAAAATCGTATTAAATGGCAATATTTGCTGCTTATATTTGTTATACTCACTGTGATCCATGAGGAAAAAGGTGTGGTTTTTATTTATTTATGAGAAAACTGTAATATCATTACATTAAAGTAAAGAGCTGCTTTGAAGTATTAAAAATTGCACATTTGCCTTAAGTTATGAGACTGTCCTTCGAATTTGTTGTTTGCTATACTTAAATTGAAGATTATGTTAATTTTTTATTAATTAATTGTTATTTAGACTTACTTCAAAAATGGTCAGTGTGCTGTATAGCATTTGTTGAACTGGAACTGCTGTATGTGATCATTACATTTCATTTTTACTCTCTTCATGGCCATTTGCTAAGATCAGACAGATGGCAAATATATAGTTTGCTTGCACTTGCTAAAAAACAGGCTCAAATAAAAATACCAAAGCCTGCTTTTATTTCAGATTGAACTTCTCATCTGTTCATGGACATCTGTAAAGTTCAAAACCAGTGAAGCCTTGAGATTCTCAGCAGCAGATGTGCCAGCAGCATCTTGGTTCCTCGTCATTAAGCAGCCATATTATTACCCCTGTTAAAAGGCTGGAAAATCACTGAACAGCTGAAGAAATTAGCTTGTCTTGCTTTTCTCTCAGTCCCCCATGCTTAAAGTTGTAACGAGATATTTTGTTGTTTGGTCTCACTAATCTTTTAATCTCCACAGATGCCACTTTGCAACGTTCAAGCAATGCCAGGAGTGGGTCAAGCGTCTGAACCGGGCCATAGCTCACCCATCTCGGCTGGAGGACCTCTTCGCCCTTGCCTATCATGCCTGGTGTCTGGGAGGCAATGCTGACGATGAAGACCAGCACGTCCATCTCTGCCGCCCAGGTCACAGGCACACAAAAATGAAGACTAAACTTTATCTAAAGTATAGTGATGGTTAAGTCTTATTTCATTAAATTTTTATATATTCTTAAAATTATTCACTCCCTCTATGGTCTGTTTGTGCTCAGGTGATCACGTGCGTCAGAGAATGGAAATGGAGGTCAAGAGGATGGGCTTTGACACACAGAACGTCTGGAGGGTGTCAGACATAAACTGCAACTTCAAGTATGTCACAGATTCCTTGCCATAAATAGCATGACACCTCTGTAGCGGCAGATAGCTGTGGGGTAGTGTAACTATAAAGAGCCATGATGGTTGCTTTGAGAGTGAATGGTGAGTGACAGTGTTTCAGAGAGTGTTTGAGAGCTGTGACAGGAGTAGGACTTGAATCAGGCAGGACACTGAGAGATTGTAACCACAATGTCGCCAAACTGAATAGATTGTGTGACAATAGCTTGTGTGTGTAATGGCACATCTCAGCACAGTGTGTCAGAACACTGCCGGGAAACAGGAGCTTTGAAATTGTGCTGAATGACAGTTAGTTGGGGGAAAATAGTCAAGTTGGATTTAAATTACAAGAGTACACAGAACAAAGAGACCCCACACAAATAGCTGTCATTTAATAATTTTTAGATACAATGTGACTTAAACTCCCTGAGGATATAATTATCTTCAATATCCATTGTGAGAAAACATCCATAATACCTATAAATTAGAGAAGAAATCATCTCCAAGACTTGACTGAGAATCTTCACATTTTAAGTTTTCTTCATTTTTAAAGTAATTCAGTGATGACTGTCTCCATATTCATTGGCACACTCCAAACACAAACTGTTAATTTATAATTTATTAATGGTGATTTAATGGTGATAACTTGCCAAAAGAAAATATAGACAACAAAATGGAGCTAGAGCATTACTACTAACTTCATGGCAACATTATACTTCCTGTCTACATCTGACAAAAGCATGATGGGAAATGTAGTTCCAAAACATCATTATACCTCAATCAAATTAAGACACAGATGAATTATTAGAAGAGAATAAATTCATTCAATATTTACCTTTTTTAATGTTGCACAACAATTGTATGAGCTTTAAAGGGTAGATTTGCAGTAAAATTTTTCCTTATAAGTCTTTAACAACATATGTTGATGTGAATACTTGCTGGTCCTCGTCTCATCTGATCTCTCAGACTAACTGCACTCTCATCAAATCCAGTCTTTCACACGCACACGCGAACATACACTCACACATACACACCCAAAATGTACCAAGTGTGTGTGTGTTCATGTATGTACATGTGTACATGTGTATGTGACTCATTCGTCTCTTTTTCTTTCGGGGCAAATAATGCCACAAACAAAGGCCAGTCTGCTCAGAGGGCCCAAGAGAGGGCATCCTGCTGAGGGAGACAGACTCTCAGGACTACTGGCTAATTAAACAAGCTGCAGCCTGCTGAGCCAATGACTCAGCACAATATTTCACTTTCCATCCCCCTCTCTCTCGCACACACGCACACACATACACACTCTGTCTCACTCTGTCTCTCCCTCCTCCCTCTTCAGACAGTCAGCAGGTGAATAGAAATAGAAAAAAGTATCAAGGGAGAGGTGGAGGAGGAGACCAGAGAAAGATGGAGTCAGGCAATAGCACTCAGTGATTTGTTTTTCTGCCAGAGCTTAGACTTTCTGATGCAGTAATGACCCTGAAAACCAGAACATTTGTGTATGACAGAGAATTTCTTCTTGTTATTTTTTCTTAGTCAAAGACTTGTTTGAAGTCAGCTCCAGAGTGAGAGCCGTATAATGTTTACAGCTGTATAAAGCTGTATAAAGTCTGTATAAATTTGATTCTCTTCTTGAAAAAATAATGTGTCTTGTCTCTCTTCATCCTTAGGCTTTGCTCCAGCTATCCGCAGAAGCTTCTGGTTCCAATCTGGATCACTGACAAAGAGCTGGAGAGCGTGGCTTCCTTCAGATCCTGGAAGAGGATCCCTGTTGTGGTCTATAGGTGCGTTGACTTACAGATATGTAAGACTAGTCTGCACAGTGGCACTTTCGCTTTTGGGTAAGCAGATCTGTATTTGTGTTTAGTGACTCTCTGACCTTGAATTTCAGGCACCAGAAGAACGGGGCAGTGATCGCCCGTTGCAGCCAGCCTGAAATCAGCTGGTGGGGCTGGAGGAACACAGATGATGAGTACCTGGTTACATCCATTGCCAAGGCCTGTCAAATGGACACTAAGGGTACTTGTGGAGCGCCGACCTGCCGACAACGCAAGGAGGCTCCTGATTCCTGCGAGAATGATTTTGGTAAAGTAGTTGTTTGATAATTGTGTGCAGATTCATGTAAATCTATGCAGATTTATGCGTACACTCTTAAGACAATTATTTGTGAAAATGTCCTCATGATTTCCATTATTTTTCTGATCATTTATTCTGCTAACTTCTAAAGTGGAGGACAAAGATGCTAAATAAAAGTGACACAAATGTGGAATACACTATTTTCAGTTGTGCCTGCATACTTTGGGCATACATTGCGTACACAATATCCTGTAATGTTTCTGTGTTATAATTCGACTTGACCACAGAACAGTGCAAGTTCTTTCTGTAGGATTTCTTGTGCTTTTTTATTTATTTTTTAAATTCTTTTTTAAGATGATGCTTAAATCTCTCAAGTGTTGGTTCTTACCAATCACAGCAGTGTGGTTTGATCATTAGAAGGACATATTGTTTTTCAGGAGGTTACAAATAGAGTCAGTTTCTGTTAACCATGTCCCTGCTACAGCTCTGATTCTCCCCTGTCCTGACACTCTCCCCGGCAGTTCAATTCTCATCACACTGTCCAGTCATATCAGTAAAATCACCCCTCTGTCCTCTCACCTGTTTCGACAGACTCCTCTCTAACAGGCGGCTCTGGCTGCGATGACAACACTGTGCCACAGAAGCTGCTGATTCTGGATGCTCGCTCATACACTGCTGCAGTGGCCAACCGAGCCAAGGGCGGAGGCTGTGAATGTGAAGGTTAGTGCCACCAAATATTTGAAAGGTCCTCAACAGTGCTTTTTTTTATTTGTCACGGCACTTCACTATCTGCAGTCACAACTGTGTATTCATCAAGTATCAGCTTTCTGAGTCTCTTTGTTGTTTCAAGGAGACAAAAGCAACTAAATTACAAGACTTAAACAAAAATCACTTATCATTTATCTTTATACTAACAGATCAAATGTTTTGTGTGAAACTTGCTCAAAGTGACCTACCAACAAATATTTCACACCCAACTTTGCAGTTCTCATCAACTTTTTTGAGCTTGTTAACCTTCCAGCCAATTTTTTTGTTGCGAGACCTGATAATTCCTTATAAACCACATTTCCAGCAGCAGGCAGCTGTTTTCAGTAAATGTTTTCCTATCAACCAACTGTACGTCATCAGCCTTGTTCTGATGGCAGACAATGAAAGCAATAAGCAATTAGCTGCTGAAGTAAAACATCCAACAGATAAAGAAAAGCAGAGTATGTCAAACGTTAGCTCACATGTTTGCTGTAAAAGCTTCTTAAGGTGATTTCTCTGGTGTTGTGTTTTAGCTTGTTCATCTGCTCCTAATTACAAAAAAAATTAATCCAGCTTTAAAACTATCTAACTAGAGAACGTTGAAAGTAAAAAAAAAAACTGACACTTAACTGCTTAGTGGAAATTTTGTAATAAGAAAGAAGCAGAGAGAGTGAGAAAATGAAAGTCAGAAAAGTTATAATTAGTAAAGCTTTAACTTAAAAAATCTGTGAAAATCATGTATAAAGGATTTGGAACATAATTAGTTATGTATGAAGTTTCTGTCTCAAAGTATGAATAAGCGGATAAAAGATGAAAACCATATGATTAGCTGGACTGGTAGGAAAGGTTGAGAGGATGCAAAATAATCTGTAAAGCAGAAGCTTAACAGCATTGCTCCACTCATGGCTGCACTGACCTGGAAAATGCTGCTCTGTTACAGACTAAAAAAACTCAGACCTCAGTCTGCATAATGTTGTGATTATGTATTTAATGTAAATGTCCAATTTAACCTAAGATATTTAGTAAACACATTGAATTTTTGTGTCATTTTAAGTTAAAAATGCGATGTCATTGTCTGAATAGCTAATTCTGCTGTATCTTACAAGCTCAGCATCGCTTACAGCTGGTGACCTTCATCTGAGTTGTTTATGTTTATTTGTGTTTAGAGTACTACCCCAACTGCGAGGTGATGTTCATGGGAATGGCCAACATCCATGCCATTCGGAACAGCTTCCAGGCTCTGAGGACCGTCTGCAGTCAGATCCCTGATCCAGGAAAGTAAGTCGATCTGTTTGACCTTTCTCTTTGAACGGCTCTGCTTTCATTTGTGCGCCCCCCCTCCCCCCGAGTTTAAATGACCTCACCTCACAGCGAGGCAACACCGCTCAGAGATGGGAGTGCTGCCACAGTCCACTCCATTCCTGCTGGGCAGGCCAGCTGTCTGTCTGCAGACACTGACAGTGGATGTATGTGCTATGTGTTTCTGTTTGTTTACACAGTTTACATCTGTGTGTTTTCAACATGTGTGAGCGTTTTGCCAGTTTGTTTACATGTGTGACAGTGTGTGTATTTCATGTGTGCATGTATATACAGTGCATAGGTCAAAACAGCTGTTATGACATCACACCAGATAACGTTAAGGATTGTTGTTTTTCTAACAGAGGCGTTTAATGACGCAGAGAGACCTCAAGAGTTGAAGGTCAGATGCTTCCACCTCCCATCAGCCTAATGACCCAGTTTTAGAGTAACCAGAGATGATGATGTGTGTGTGTGTACAGGATCAGGGCTCCAGATCACTCAATCAGTTGCGCCAGGTTGTTTATAGATTTGTACTCATCTGATCAGTCCCCCTTTGTTGTTTCCAGCTGGCTTTCAGCACTTGAGAGCACCCGTTGGCTGCAGCACCTGTCTGTCATGCTGAAGGCAGCCACTCTGGTTTGTTCAGCGGTGGAGAGGGAAGGCCGCCCTGTCCTGGTTCACTGTTCAGATGGGTGGGACCGCACACCCCAGATTGTAGCCCTGGCCAAGATCCTGCTGGACCCCTACTACCGAACATTAGAGGTGAGAGTCTGCACTGATTGGCCACAGAATGTTCCATATAAATAGATTTTAGATATGCTT
>JAPZDZ010000006.1:3514619-3525024 GCA_029783805.1 Acanthurus tennentii | reverse complement strand
CTTTATCAATGCTTTTCTCCAGTGTAGTCATGTTGCAACAGGAGACATGCTGAGGGATGTGCGAGGACAGATTGGTGGGATGTGTGCTTGATGCGTTAAGAGGAAGAGAACACAAAAACGATGGGAGACAGCAGATTAATGTCCTGTCTTCTTGTGTGGAGAAATGTCATTTGAAGGTTCTGTTGGTTTTCTGCAAGGTGACAGAAAGTGATCTTTCTGCTGAGATGTTTGTGGATAAACGGCTCAATATCTACATAAAGTTTGATGTCCATCTGACTGATGACTCCTCCTCAGTTTGTTAGCTAGCAGTTAAGACTGCATGAGAAAAGACTGAACAGAGCGCTTGGAGTTTCTTGTTAATTTTAGGGGAGTTTGGCAACAGTCCCCTTTAAAAATGTGTTTGTGTCTACTGGTTGTTCTTGAGACAATAGTGCCATATTTTGTTTTGTCTATTTTTAAAGCCTTTTTCTTTCTTATGGATGGCAGCAGGTTTCTAATTGGCCACGGATAGTTCGCGGCTTAATAACACTGAGACAACTAAAGATTAATAGATGGCTCATTTGAAATCAAGGCTAACTGGTTCAGTAGATGACTGGATGTCACTGACATAACCTGTGTGGTTATCAGCCGTCTAATATTTCAGATTTTTCACGCGGTGTTCATGAAGTCAAATTGTTCAAGAGGAAATCAGTCATGTAACATACATAGTAATCTGATCCGTAGTGGTGGCTACAACCTGTCACTTAATGAATAATTGTTGTAAAGAAATGCACTGTAAAAGTTAAATCCCATGGGTTAAAATAAAAGATTATATCATGAATCTGTTTCTAAGCTTGTCTCTTTACATGTTGCTCTAAAGGGGCCCAGAGTTAAACCCAGCGTCAAATTTTGAGCTCTTATTTGGTCTCCTCCTTATTTGGTGACAAGGCTTTAGTGTCATCACCAGCAAAAAAAGGCAATTATGGAGTTGAAAATTCTTTTAAAAAAATCTTCTTTCTTTTCTGATATTTAGAAACTCAATCACACTGTACTAGTAAACTCTAAGAGGTCAAGTTAAGTCTTTTTTCTGAACAATCTGTTCATCTGACACCAAGTATTTTAATTAATATAATTCTGACTTCCTAGTACTTTAGTTGAGTATTTTCTTTTTATGCTTTTACTTCATTATAGTGTACCCAACTGTGAGGCAGTATAGTATAGTATGCTACTACTAACTACAGTATAGTAGTTAGTTATAACAATGTAGTAGTGTAATAGTGTAGTAGTGTAGTAGTAGTAGTAAAATAAGCTCCACTTTGAGCAGCTACAACATTAAAATACTGCTTACATATTAAATCTCTACCTATAAGACATAATCCTATGATATATCATTATAAAACACCAGCAGTGGTTATTCTGGATAACATATCTTTACTTGTGATGGAATATTTTACATTGTTTTACTTCAACATCCTGCCTAACCATGTTTTAAGGAGGTAAAAATGCTTGGTGTTGAATCACAGAGAAAGTGACTTGTTAATAGATCTTCAGATAACATTTACTCACACTCACTCAGAGAAACATGGTGTATTCACAAGTTGTTTAACTAAATTTTCAAAAGTTTTAGCTGTTGGATATCAGATGTCTTTTTCACTGTAAAGGTTATTCTCAGTGTCTCAGAGTTTTTGCACTTAGTGTTTCATGTTCTCACATCATGACTGGCTTCCAAAGAAGTTGGGATGTCATAAAATCCTGCTTGTGGGCATGAGTTTAAGTCCCATTTAAGATGAATACAGAGAAATAAATTAATCTGCACCTTCACAGTGAAGCTGAAACATTCAAGTGAACTAACGAGAAGAAAAACACATCACTGAAATTAAGAGAGACTTTAATTAAGTAAAGGACTTGAAACTTCTTCCAGCTCTAGAAAACACATGCATGCAAAGAAAACACCAATGCTTTACTTCTGTTTGTCCACCAGATGGGGCTTTACCATCAAGTGACAGACAAAGCAGCACTTGTGCAACAGAACCGGCACTTTTTAGAAAACCAAATCAAGAGACCTTTGCATCATTTTAGGTCATGCACCTCTGAATTTCTTAATTTTCTCTGGTAATAGATGAGCAAAGGTCCTTTCTGAAATTAACCAAACCCATTTCCTTTGTGCCAAGAAGTGTTGTAAGGGAAGTTGATTTTGAAGAGAAGAGTTTCAAAAGTAAAGTTAAAAAGTTCAAAACAGAAAAACCAAAAAAAAAAAATCACAAGCACACACCATCATGCCCATCAAGCACGAAAGACTTTGAGAATAGCAACACAAGCTGATTCATGTTTTTAGGGGGAAGTTGTGCCAATGTCCCTCACTGTACTCGCTCAGCATGATCAATAATTCAGGCTGAGGGTATTCTAGGTTCCCCTCAGTGAATGAAAATAAAGATGACAGCTTTAACTTTCCGGGTGACAAGTTAAAGAAGCGATGTTGATGTTTTTTGCAAAGCTTTGCACTGACTGGACAGCTTTTCTGAGCAGAATGAACTGGGCTGGAAGATAAACCTTTTTAAAGATTTCATCTGATATCCTCTTTTGATGTGCTAGCTCTCAGGTAAAGCTATGTGTGTGTGAGTGTGTGTATCTCCTTGTCTCTGTCTATTATACCTCACTGATCTGCCAGTATGACAGTACTACAAACCTTATGCTGTCCAAACACGGGACTTTATTTTTATATTCTGGTTTAGATTTCGAATCCTGTTGTAATTTGTCAAATACATTGGTTACTTTTAAGAACATATAAAAGATTCAGTGGTGAAAAGTAGCAATTCACGCTTAATTTTGCATCATACCATTTTGAGGTACTTGTATCTTCATATTTCTATTTGACTCAACTACATCTGCTCTCTGCTTTATGTCGGAGGGAAATCTTATACTTTTGTTCCACTGCTTGTATCTGACAGACTCAAACATATGATATATTTATAAAATATGATGCATTATGATTGTTAATTTTAATCTGTTCAACAAGTTCAACAAGTACCACATTACATATGAATACTTTAATAACAACAAAAAAATTTTACACTGACAGGAGCCATTCTGGATAACAAGGTTTTTAAATACATTGTATGTACATTTGTACATTTGTACATTTTGTTGCTAAAAATTCTGTGCTTACAGAGTGTATTTCTGAACGCAGCGCAGTTACTGAAATTGAGTAACTTATGATTACAATGTTATACTATGTAACATTTTAATACTTCCTCTTAAACAGTTCCATTTGATTATATGCAGACAAAGAATTAAATCTTAACCTCAAATAATTTAAACACACAGTTGAAATATCACACAAGTTCTTTTTTTTAACTAATATCACAGAAGTTCAATAAGGATCCGGAACAAACAAATATAGAACATTATAATGTGCGGCAGGCAGCCTCCACATAGTGTTATACAATGATCCCTAAATGCAAAGGAAGAGATAAGAGATGAGGTGGTTCAGATCATTTTCATTCCTCTCCCGCCAAAGGCCACATCAGGTGACCTGTGGAGCAATGAGCTGCAAGTATTGATTAACTGCGTTTCGAGCAGTGTCACAGTTACTTGTCAAGCTGTCAGGAAGCATTTGCCGATTAACACCATGGCAGTAATGTTTGCATTGCGTTTGGCTCCTGCACACCGGGAGCCCATTGACAGGCCCCCTCGTATCAGTGGGGAGCTTTATTAGAGGCGATGCCCAAAGGGGGAGGGGCCACTTTTTCTTTCCTGTTGGGGTATGGTGATAGATAAGTATAAGACCCCCTGTAAGAATGCGATCACATTGGCAAAAACAAGTCATCCCGAGACGCTCCAAAATGCAGCAGCTGATCCTGTCCGTTCTTCTGGCATCCTTTTGGACACCTTGCACAGGAGCTGGAGGTGAGTCTGCTCTCATTCATCGATGTATCTGACAACTGGTCGTTTAATTTAGATTTTTCTTATCACTGATCAGGTCTTGATGTGCAGAAATTGTCACTCGAACGGGATAACTAATTAAACATTGAAATCCAGTTTATCTTGAAATTAGTCCAGAGAAGTACATGTTTGCTTTTTCTGCAGAATTTTATCCTGTTTAAAAATGATTATTTCTTATATTCCTATTTAAAAACTAAGGGGGGTTGTAAGATTATTTTAAATCTAAAAAATACAGTCGTTAGATTAATTAATATCTAAAATAATATCTACATGTTTTCTTAGAATAAATAATAAATATAAAGTAAAACACACGTTAGAAAACATTTCAATGAGGCAAGCTGGGTAAAGTTGCCATGTTTGTCCAGTCGTGCCACTCACTTTGTTCAATTAGAAAGCTGATACACTGCGGAATTCCGAGAATCTACGACAGAAATCCAAAAATATACTAGGAAAGGTGTTCGGCAGATAAAAAGGATGGAGTCACCAAAGAGCCACGGTTCCTCGGATAAAAAAGGCTCCCACGTACCAAAACCAAAGCCTGCGTGACATTTTCTCCTCACACACCTGCCCCGTCTATCATTATGTGGCGCAGGACATTCCTTCATATGTCCGACAGGCTCATCTGCAAATTGAATATTTACAACTGAGCTTCTTGATCAAGGACATGATACAGAGTCTGTATCAGCTGAGCCAATGACAGAAGCAGGCGGATCGGACCGAGCTGAGATCCCTCAGTGCCTCTGTGGTCCGGACACCTCTCCCTCCCTCCCTTTCTCTCTCTGGCTCCTTCTCTCGCTCCCCCTCTCGTGCACCTGCTCAGTTTCACGCGGAGCCAATGGCAGACGTTTGCGTTCTTATTGCCGCAGAGAGACGCGTCAAGCTGCGCATCGCCATTGTCTCCAAATTTGCAGCGGCTGATTCTGAGGCGTTAATTTCATAGCAAAGCAGCGAAGTTTAGCACCAAGACTCTAGTGAATTAAATTAACAGCGGGCTAATTAATTACTGACTGAAACGTCCACGCTTTTGATCGGTGCGATCGGAGTAATTAAAAAATGATCACATCTGGAAGAAAAATGTCACCGACACTGATGTGTTTTTTCCGGTGAAATTAAAAGATCTGTGATTAAGAGATTTTCCTGTGATCAAGTCAGGCTTTAATTATTCTGTGCTGAACATAACCCCGGCTAACAGCAAATGCAATCCCATAGAATTAATAGAAAATAGAGTCAAAAGTGGTTTCTGGTATTTTACTTGACAACCGTTTGCCTTCCTATATCGGAGGGACGATGTCACTTATGTAAAAAGCCAAAAATATTCCAAAAAAAGCCTTCTCCTTTTACTTGTTTGTGTAGGTCACATCCAGAGGTGAGTTATCGTCTATATAGTTTCCGTAATATGTTTAGTAAATTTTGCCCATAGTTGTGGATAAAGTTTCCGAGTTAGATACAGACACACTGTGGCTCATATGTGGCTGCACAGTGCGCTCGTTGATTTACGGTTGAGGAGGAACGTCCTGAGCTTTGTTTCACGCACCCTTAGTTGTGTAACTCTGAGCTGCGGCGCGTTGTTGAATAGTTTTATGTTTCTTGCCAAGGACTTGAGCCCTGTAAAAAAAGAAAAAAAGTTTTGTTCTTAGGTGTCTGCATGAAAGAAACAGGTATTTTGCATTGGTTTATTTTTTTCTTCTCTAATTTGTGCTGAATGCATTAATCAAAATATTATGAAACTGGACTTGTCATTTTTGTGTGTTCTGAATCTCTGAAGTTGCAAAGTCGTTTGTGCACGTGAGGGAGTGAAATATTTCAGCATGGCATAGTCTCAATTTCTCCTTTACTTTTTGAACCGTGTGTTTGGGTGAATGCAGCGTCAACACACGCACAGTTTATGTCTGGCTCTGCATGGCGCACACAACACAATGGCATGAAAAGCTCCGTCTGCGCGTCAGCGTGTATTCACTTTACATTTTCACTCTGGTCGACGTGCAGGCAGACGTGGCCTATTTGTTTTCCTTTCATTGCCTTTTGTTTTCCTCTTTACAGTTTCCTCAGTTTGCTCTCTTGGCAGAGCTCTCCCATCCATTGAAACCTATTCATATTGTTCATTTGCTCTGCGCCGCACAAAAGATCAAAGCCAGACGCCGATTGGTCAAGAATTGTGCGGACAGAAATCTGATTGGCTGAGACGAAAACAAGCGATTATGCGCCACAAAAATAGATTATTTTACTGTCTACTTATACAAGAAATCTTTACTGTAAAAAACTCAGTTAAGCAAGAGTCCTGCACTGAAATTAGTACTTCTAAAAATAAAATATTTTTGACCAAACGTACTGAGAGTATCAAGAGTATAATTACTGCATGCAGTGGGATGGCTCCCAGAGTAATACTAGATATGTTAAGGCTTGTTTGTACTATTGTAGTTGTTACAGGTGGAACACACCTATATTATATTTATTTTTATATTTATTTTTATTTTTATTTCAGCTCATAATATTTTTCCAGAAAAAATACTGGATAAGTTACTATTAGTAACCATTACCTGTAGCTGCCAAATAAGTTCAGTAGGTAAAAAATGTTCAAATTTACCTGTGAAATGTAGCACAGTGGTAGATTGGCATAAATTGGAAATAGTTAAGTGCAAGCAGTTGAAATTAGTACTTTGGTATAGTACTTTGCATAAGTATATAGTTACTTCTTACCCCTGCTGACCAACATCAGAAAAAAAAATTTGGTGAAAATTTCAACTATTTCATGGTGGGAAAAAATGTCAGCCAGTGTCCAATGTGTTTTATACAAATCATCTACAGATTATCAAGGTAATAACTGATGACTGACTAGCTCTATCATCACAGTTATGAGATGTAATTGAGACATTTTATGGGACTCACACAGCTGTGGTCCATAAAGCTCCCGCAAGACAGATTTAAGCTGCAGCTTCAATGTAATTTGTAAGGATGAAAACTGACACATATTCACAGCTAGGACCCACACTGTCAGATTATGGAGAAGGTAAAGTGAATTAAGGTCAAGTATTAATCATAATCTTTTAATATATTCAGCACCAATGTTGTGGTTACAAAGTAATTAAAGATTTCTTAGCTGTAAGACTCTTCTCCTCCACAGTACTCACACTCCACTGACAAGTGCAAATTCTGTTAAAGAACGGAAATTTAAAACTAAATCCAAACAAGCAACTCTTTTTTTTAATGGTCCCAGAAAATGATGGCACATACAAAAACAATCTCCACAGACTCCCTTCCAAATTTTGACTCCCTGCTTTGTTTATTTTAGTGCCATTATCATTCAGGAGCAGGAGGAAAAGGCTTACCAACATAGCAAAGAAACCAAGAGCTGACTTCCTTCACAAACACCGGGAGAAGCCTTCATAGCAGTTAGAGCAAGAGGCCCTCCCGTATTTTTTCAATGGCATGAGTGTTTTTCATAAATATTTGATTTGAGAGATAGCTGCAGATATTTGTCTCTGAGCATGGGGTGGAAACATGCAAACCAATTGTGAAATATTAATAAACCCTCAGACAAACATGTGAGAATGGGACCTTGCTGATGCAAAAGATTGTGTCTTGGTGTTTATTCTGATAGCACGGAAAGATAAAGCACAAACGCAAACATGTTTGTGAATAGGAAGACAATTCCAGTGTATTAAGGGTTTTTGTATGGCCAGTCATGACAAATCAGAGAACAATTCAGTGTTTGTCGTAGAGATTTAAAAAAAAACTGTTAATAAAGGAGCACATTTGTAACTACACATAAAATCCAGCATGAATCTAGATATGTATATGTTAAAGAGAAATATTCCATTTTGTTTTCTAAATAGGCTGAGACTTGTTGTTGTCACCCAGAGGTTAACAATGCATTAAAATGACTCATACTTTCATTTGCATCTTGTTTGTGTGTTCATTAACTGTACTTCATTTGTTGTTGCCAACAAATCTCAGATGGAGTTGTGAAAGCATCTTATCCATGAAAACCTTGTCTTGACAGAAATGTTTCCTTTTTCAGCTTCAGAGTGGTGCTACCAGTCCCAGTTCACCTGTGATCATCAGTGCAATGGTAAACTTATTAAAATACTAACTTGTCAATTAAACTACACAAAAGCAAGATACACAATACTTTACAGAGGACATTAAACCAGCAGTTGTAGGCTAAAATAAAAACAAAATTAGGAAAAGAGCAATTAGCAAATACAATTAATTATAACAAAAGCAGGAAAAGTAGAGTAAAACAACTTGCAAAATTGCTTTTCTTAAATTATATGTTTTCAGAGAGTGTTAAATAGAGATTAAACAAGGAGCTTACCAGAGTCACTGCAGCTGATTGAAAGTCATTTTAGTTTGAATTTATGAGCAATGAATACAGACCTACCAGAGGATCTCCAGCTGCTGTCAGACTTTTTTGGTGTCAGCAAATCAGAAATAAAGTAGGTAATTCTCACACATTCTTAGTAAGTAGTCTTGCAATTACAAACAGACAAGAACACAGAGATACATTAACATCATTTGGATGCAATCAAAGCATGGACAACAGTTTCCAGGTCAAATTTTTAAAATATTCCAAAGATAGAAGCTGGATCGGAAAAAACAGGTTTATGTGCCAATAAAAGCTAAACCTATTACTAAATATAATGATGAGGTTTAAGAAAGTAACGAGTCTGAACCTATGTTAATAACTGTTGATCTCTTGGTAAGAAATTCTGGGATAACTAGTTTTTACATTTATAACACACCTGTAATTTTCTCAGTTGCATCATATTATTGGATTGCATGGTAAGCAGATCTGTGAAATATCTCCATAAATATGAAAACTGATATGCTTTTAAATATTCAACAGAAAAATAACATGTTGAAGAAAAACAATAAAGGACCAAGGACTTACCCCTGGGGTACTCCATGAGTTTAGTGGAGGTTTATGAGTCCCCTAAAGGTCACAAAAGATGTCATTTTAGAGATTTAGAATTAAATCCGGTCTAATGCATTACCCTAACTGCATTCAGAGTCAGCTGTAACATTTTTTCCACTGTCAGCAGCTAATAAAAGATCAGTAGTTACCCTGAGAAGTGCTGCTTAAGTACTATAACCCTCTCTAATTTATCAAAGCGACCACTGAACCAAAAGTGATCAGTCTAAAAACATTAATTTTTTTTTAGCGCCAGAAAAGTGGAACCAGGCCAACAGCATCTGTGGAGGAAAATCTCAGTCACCCATCAATGTTGTCACCAGAAAGACTTTGAAGGACGAGCGACTGACTCCCTTCCAGTTTAATAACTACCAGCAAACCTTCAATGGCCTCATTAAGAACAATGGTCACTCTGGTGAGAATTTCCCCCATTGAATAATTATATAGCCACAACTAGGTTAAAGCTGATGTGTGAACTCTTTATGTTGGATGTGTCCAATCAAGTTCAGGTTGAAGTTCCTCACCTGAGCACCATCACAGGTGGAAACCTGCCTGCCACCTACAAGGCTGTTCAGTTCCACCTGCACTGGGGCAACAAAGGAGGACCTGGTTCTGAACACACCATTGATGGCGAGCAGTATCCCATGGAGGTACCCTAACCTTATTGTACAAAACTCATACAGCCTGACTTAAATGTGGTTGATCTATTGAAAAGATATAACAGTCTTTCACATAAATGACATTAACAGGGATGTACAAATTTCAAAAGTGAAAACAAAAAATCATGTGTTTACTGTTTATCAAGTAAAACCTTATAATTTATCTTACCTACTTTAGAAAAAAAAAAGTTAAAGCAGCTTCAAATTGGTATCCTAATCCAAATGCACAGATCCTCCTTTACTTAAGTTTAAGTTATTTAATGAAACTGCTGGTTTGATCACACATAAAACCTTGAATATAAATTTCTCTTTAAATGGCCTTTTTTAAACATGTTTGTGAATGTACTGTTAATTTATAGGGCTAATGATTTTCTATATTCTTATTTTTGTCAAAATCCTGTTAAAAGTGAGACAGTGTTTTTCAGTAGTCTTGTACTTCCCTACCCTTCCTTTTCTGCAGCACTCAACTCTCAAGTCCATTCATTCCTTCTGCAGGCATCAATCTTTAATAACAAGTTACAAATACATCATTTAATTTTAGAAAAGGCTCCGTAGTTCCCTAGATTGCTTGGAGCCATAGTTTTATCAAATGTTATCAAAACAGAGAGTTAATAGGGCATGTGGAGAACAATTTTCTGCCACCTTTGTGGCTCACTGGTGAGTTTTTACAGCAGCAGGATGGTGTATGAGGGCCTTAAAGCACTATCATCATGTTCATAGAATTCAAGGTGTCACTCAGTGTGGTGATGTGGCCCACTGCTGTGTTTTTAAATCTTTTGAAACAAAAGAGCTCTATGGCAAAGTGAGAAGGGGTCTTGAAGAGGGAAGGCTACAATACCAACATCATGCTTTACCCTGTGGACAGCACTTGACTGGGGCCAGTTGGCTAGTTTCATCCATTTCCTATTCCCCC
>JAPZDZ010000006.1:3486351-3512696 GCA_029783805.1 Acanthurus tennentii | reverse complement strand
ATCTGTAAAGTAACTTGTAATCATTACTGTCAGATAAATACAGCGGAGTAAAAGTATAAAGTAGTATGGAGGGAAAATATTTTATCAAGTCAAGCTGTGCACCTCATTGGTATCTTTTTGTTTTTCTTCTGGTCCTTCAGCTGCGAGCATTCTCTGAACTGAAGTTCCACGATGGAAAGGCGATGGTGGCGACCTTCAGGCCGGTCCAGCCCCTAAACGGCCGGCAGGTGTTCCGGTCGGGAGGCACGGCTATCCTGGCTAGCTCCGCCTTCCTTGTGGCTGCCATCGCCACAGCCTTGGGACTGTCCCAACCCAACTAGAGCAGTGCATCCCATGCTGCACTGCGGCATCCATGAACACAATAAGTTCTGTATCACTCCTCAGCTGAACCCTGGTTTGTGACATCTCCATCGCATGGTTGCCAAGATGATCGACCACGTCGTAGTGCAGGCATGACTCACCTGGTTTTCCACCCTTGCAACACAAATGACAAAGGCGTTTGAGGAACGTCTTACGAAAGGTGCTGTGAGGGTTCGACCAGCATTCATGCATGTGTAGTGAAGTAGTAGGTCTTATTTCAGCATTATGAATGTGCCATAAAGCAGGTTATAAAGCATTCATACTGACAACTGAATTCAAACTCAGCACCACTTCTCTTAGTCATACCCTAACTTTTCACCCATCCCTTTAGATACAGTACACACACACACACACGTCATCATCATCATAAACTTTAGACCTAATCAGTCCAGTCCAATGTCAGGTAAATTTAGTCTCAGCTAATGTCCAAAGTTGCCGATGGTTTGCGCTCTGAGTGCCGATGTCAGCCCTGTGACGTGATGTGTTGTTCTCAGTGGGGCATGTGAGCAGCATGGAGCTATTAATAGCAGAACTGAGTCACGAAACACAAGCTCCATTTCAAAGTCAGCGGTCAAAAGAGTCAGCAGTTTGGCTTTTCTTGCTAAGTCCAGGAGCGCGCAGTGTGGCCCTCAGGTGAACCCAGCACAGCAACTCAGTCAGCAGCTGGTTTGGGAAAAGAAAGGAGGGTGAGGGGTGTGAGGTCTTTAACTTTCTGAGCGGGAACAGCTGCATTCAGTCTATTTCCCCCTCAGAGTCAGGGGCTAGTGACCTGAGACACAGATGAAGAGGCAGAGATGCTAACAATAATGGTGGGTCACGGAGCGAGTGGCAGCTCAGTTTCAGAGAGAAGAGGGATTATCTGCTGCGTGAGGAGAGAGCAACAACCAGCATATTATATGTCACTTCTGCTTCCAAACCCATTATTCTCATTCATGTCAAATACTTGCATGAATCTGCATGTCTTGATGTGCAAGATATTTATCATGCGCTTACATGAAAAACTAATGGCTGCTGAAGTGACAACACACAAAAACCGTGCTTGCCAAATTCATACACACACACCTCAGGCACTCCATTTCCCATTTTTGACCCGTGAAGTTCAGTGAGCTTATCTTGAGAACATGTGACTGTGTTCATGGCTTGTATTACAGGATCTCGGATGCACTGAATGTTATCGACTGTGAATTACACCCCACTGAGTTCTCACCCATTTATTCAGGAGGACTCATTATGTATTCTAGTGAGAATTTTGTGCAATTTTTCCAGCAAGATTTACTGTGATGATCGAGCAAGGAAATCTGTATGTTTTCCATGGTTGCATAGGGCATCAAGTTATATTTCTATGCTGTGTCATTGTACACATGTATTTATGTACCGAATGTGTATATTGATATGAGATGCACAATTATTGTTATTTATGTATTGCAAAGATTATATAGTATTGGATGCAAACCCATATATGAAGCATCAAGTTGTTCATGACCAATCAAGTTTACTTATGATGTTCAAGTGTATGAGATTGTCGGGTTGTAATGCTTGAAAGTGTCATAAATGATATGGAGAATGTGTTCCAAGTGATCAAAGGAATAAACTACTTACATGCCTTTTTAATGACAGCCTCTTCTGTTTGCCTGGGCACCATTCAAGCTCCTTAAACCCCCCTCGATCAAAACAGCAGTTAGCCTTAGTGTAATTCCTGCCCCCAAATTCCCTGCAACATGAAAACTGATATGAGAATACACCCTCTTGGCTCTGCTGTTAGTCTGCCAGTTCAGACACACACAAGCTTCTCACTTTCCTGTCCGATTCCTCTTTGGTGTGTCCAGAGAGTCTGAGAGCGCTCACGTATCTCAATCCCTTAATCCTTTTCTAATTGACTTGTCCTTGATGTTATGAAGGCTGTGTTTGGCCAGAGTTCACTTACACATGTACACACACATGCAGCTGAATGGGAGATTGTTGTATTATACACAGCTCACTATCAAAGCTATCAGAGGAGTAACAACACACTGAGTTCTATGTGGAAACACACACCTTTCCTTTTTTTATAGAAGTGAAAAAATTGCAGGTGCATTTTTTAAACTTTATCCCCCTTTCAAGTTACTTTATGGCCCCCTTCCCCCTTCTTTTACTTTTTCCTCGTCATTAAGAACTCAAAAGGCTTATTGTGATGGACAGGCTTAGGAAGGCAGCAGCCTCTCACAGAGAGAGAGAGAGAGAACAGATAAAAGGTTGAATGAAAGCTTCCTGTTTAATACCCTGAAGAGGCTTCTATTGCCTCTTCAGTTAAGTGTCAGCAGAGACTAGAGATCAAGGAGTTGATGCTTACTATCTGGCAGTGGAACCCTGGTTTTCTAGTAAACAGGACAGCACCTATACAGACTCACTACCTCCCAAATCTTCCCTCACATGACCCGCGTCCCTGTGGTCTCTGGGACAAAGGGCGCCATTCTCCCTAGGAGGAACCAGAGGCATCCTCATATTGAATGTGACCTGCAGTGAGACACACACAGCAGCCCATCAGATAGCCCACTGCAGGGAAAGGTCACTGGGCCAGTTTTTGTTCAAGTGGTGTCGAGAAAAACAAACAACGTCACAGGTTCTGCCCTTTTTATGTGATGTCTCTACTTCCTGCATCTCGAGCTTTACATAAATATCACCCAGTAGGTCGATCGATGCTGCAGTGTGTGTGTCACTACCCAAGGCTGTCACCAAGACATATTTACAGCTCAGTCAGCTTTTCTCTAATCGAATTGATACACCTGCTAACCTGGTTATTGTGCTGTCAGTGATATAAACAACAGAGGTGTCAGCCAGTTATGGTGGTCGTGATGTAACGTAAGCCACTGGTTAAGAATAATCCCTCACTTTACAGGTAATGTATCAGCAGCTAGCCTGCAGCAAGAACCACTGCTGCTCTTGTTTTTACTGGGATAAAAATCTGTAGGAAGCAATAGAAAAGGGCCAAACATTCATTTCCTCCTAAATTAAACTCAGTTGAGATATGCTGCGAGCAGAACATTGCTTTGTCCTTCTAAGTTTAGCACACAAAGGCTTTCATTTAAAGAAAATGACAAAAAAAACTGCAGGGGACCATTAACTGTTAATATCTTTTTAGGAGCCCACTTATCACAGCACAGACACTGTTACAGCCAAGAGCATACATTTCCCATAAGTGGGTATAGTATCCTGTCATTTATACAGAGCTGACATCAGTTTACATCCAGGGCTGTGATTAAAGATGAGAAAGAATGTGAAGTGACCTAAAGCTTTTTGATCATACAGAGTAGGACCATGAGTAAATCACTTGGTTTAAAAAGCCTTTTCAAAAGTTCCATTCTTCCTCTCATAACACTTGAGTTTCCATTGCGGGGGAGGTCAGAGGTTGCTGTGTTTAGAGCTAGTGAAGCAGTCAAATAGTGAGTTGGTTTGTCTTTCTCTTTGGGCATTGTTTGCATCCTGGTCAGCACTGTGGTTCTGTGGTGTTTGAGAAGAACCGGTGAAGAGGGATCAGTTGACTCTGAGGTGGCTCACTGTTCTTGGTGTTGGACCGATAAATGTAATGTTAGCAGAAAAGCAGAAGCAGAAAAAACTTGGCTTGGAGGCCGTCTGTAAGAGTCAGATTAAGTGGTAGGTTAACTACTGTAATCCATTTCAGAAGCAGCAGCTTTGGGAAAGTGATCTGGATTAGTCTGGCCAACTGTGGACAGGAGCTCATGGAGGGACACGAAGGTGGGGGTGGAGACACAGATATAGAAAAAAGACCTGCAACACTAACTGATGATTTATATTATTTTTAAAAAGTTCACCTCTACAGTCAGGGGGGAATTTAGTTTGCAGTTGTTAACACAAGCATCTCAGTCCTTTCCAAAGTCAGATACTTTGAAAGATAGGCTGACATTTTTTAAATTGTCCTCACTCTAAAAACAATGACCTTACGCCCATGTGTCCCTTTAGAGAGTTGGTTAGTCACTGTACCACTGTCCTCATACTGTCCCTGCAGAGATCCCTTCCAAACATGATTTGAGTGCTAACGATGGGGAACAAAACCCACCCACAGCCTTCATCGTGAGCTAAAATGCTGTTAAAGGTTCAACTGAGGCTAATGTGAAGCTAAAGTCAAATTCAAAAAACATTTTCCAGAGTTAATATGGTTTTGGTGATATATACAATATTTCCTCTTTCTATTACAGTCAGTTGTTGTTCAGCAAGAAAACGCCGGGATAAAGAAATATGGACATTTGATGTGACATCTGGTGTAAGTTAAATTATCAGTATGCTCCATGTTGAGACTTGCTCACCATCACCTTGTTCACTATCCCCAAAAATGATTGTGTACTCACAGAAGTCGCCCTTTCATTCATGTAAAAGTTGTGTTTGCTCTCCAACACTGAGGTGGGCGCCAAAGACAAATCTCTTACAGACATATGGGATGACTGATGCAGAAGAAGAAAGCAGGAAAAGTTGAATTCAACATGACTGTTTCTTGCTGTAAGTTGAAAACTGACTAGATGTTGCCACTGTACAACAAGTGTTTTTTTGTTTTCTATTTGCTGTTCATGGTTCTTCTGGTTGCTAAAAATATGTCAGCTTTTTAATTATTGCTGTGTTTTTTGTAGATAGGTGAAAGGGATTAAGTAAGTTGTACCAAAGACTAACAAGCAATTCAACAAGGAGCAGTTTGTGTTTCAAATTTTTAGAGGCACTCACCAATGCTTGCATGACTGCAGAGGTTTTTTTTGTTTTTGCAACCCAAGCCAGACTGCTTAAGTCTTATTTGTGCTTTGGCTTAAAATGTAACTGCACTTTCACTAAGAAGAAGGATTTTGTCCCTCATCTCTTACACTGGAATCATGTTAGGAAGGGATGAACAGGAGGAACATTTGCAGCCTCCAAAAACTTTTTTTTTTAACATACATATATCAGGAGTATCTCTTACTTGACAAGATGTGAACATGTCCCTCCAGCTGACTCAGACTTGATGAAAAATGAACTGAAATGAACAGTGTGTTTGTCAGTTGAGACACAGTGTGACCTCTACTTCTCTTGTGGTTTCTGGTTTCACAATAGCTGTCAAAGTGTGCATATCGATAAGATGGTACCACACATGAAGATAAGATTTAGTACCTTTGTGTGTCTGTGTGTGCTAGTAACGTCATCCTAGCTGCATATTAGTCTCAGGGTGTGCAGAACTGAAAAGAAGCATGTTTTAGCAAAGATATGTTCAGTTTACCTAAAGTAAGATGTGTCAATGTTTTCTCCCAAGGCTAGGCAAGGAAAAAAAAAAACAGACAAAACTGTTAAATATGTCTATCTCTGAGAGGCTGAAAAATATCAAAACATGCACAAAGTTGACAGATATGATTACATTTTTCTTGTGAAAGTGACACTCCATCATGACCTGAGTGCAGACTTGGACTGAGATGGCGTCAATCAACAGGAAGGAGGCAGGAGCGAAAGACGGTCCCTTCAAACGGAAACTTAAGGTACCTTTAGTACCAGGGCTCACAAAGGGCCCGAGGCAAACATGGTGAAGTCGTTCTATTTTTGACAACAATGTTATTTGGCTACATTGTTCTGTGGGCACAGGCCAGTGAAGGGAATGGGGGTCTTGTGAAGGAACAAACTGGTGTGAAAACGCAGGTTGAACCCTACATTCTGGACTGAAGCATATTTATGACAGGTTCCCCTGAAAAACTACTGACAAAAAGGAATCATGATTATGGATCAATGTTAATACAGTATATTGTCAATAACCTGATTATATTGACTTAAATGTGTGAAAGGACACAGAAATCCTCCTGAAGTTGGGTTACCAGGACAAAGTGCACCCTCACATCCTGTCCTAAGACTTAGCTTAGCAATAGTCTCCAATCAAATTCCCAAACTCACACAGGATGTGACGTAAAACACAGTCTTTTATGTAACTATCCATGACTGGGGCTAAAATTCTTCCACCCTTCTACTGGTGCCACCGTTTTTGTTCTAGCGTGCTACACACCCTGTTACCGGGGCTGCATGAGGAAGTGGAGAGCATTCTCATTTTCCACTTATTAAATTGAATTTCATGAGTCATTCTGTCCAGTCACAATGACAGTGGAAGGCTGCTGTCTGCTTGTACATCAAGACATAAAATTCCACCACCGACACAACCCCCACCCACTATCCACCCCTGGCACTGAGCCCCACACCTTCCCCCGACACAGTTCTGCCGCTTTCTGAATGCAAATAGAGCCACACTGGGGGAAAAAAGAACTAAAAGAGCAACTCTTTGGTCCACCATCAAACAAATGTTTGATGCAAAAGCAGAAAAAATGCAGTTTGTTATTTTCAAGAAGGAATATTTATGTTATTGAAGGAAGGAGACACAGCCAGACGGACAGACATCTGCAGGATGAGGGGACAAGAGGCAGGAGACGGAAATGTCCTTGACTGTAGCCATGCTGACGGCTCTTCAGTTGAGCTCAGTGCAAACTGATGTGAATATACTTTGAGTATTAAACAATAACTACAAGTATTCATACATGTTGTTTCTTTAAAGGCTAAAAAGCAACCAGGGCAAAAGGTGGATACAGACATGGTGCTTATTTTTTGTTGATAAAAATGCATAACTAAGATAATTAGGGAACTTTTGCAGCACATACAGAACATCAAGTCTTTCCACAGGAAAAACCGATAACTGTTCGCTATGGTGTAAATTAAACAAAGGCACTCCAGTTTTAATACAAAGATGGTTAAGTAAGACATAAGTATGTTGAAATAATACTAAATAAATAAATAAATTGTTTTACAGCCTACACAGTGTTTGTGAACTGTTTGCTTTCTCTGCCCCCACACTTTATGACATTCAACACATGTGGGCTACAATCAGTCTCCTCGGGCTCTTAAAATTCATCTATATGTGTTTTTCAGCTTCTTTTAGCTCATTGTTGTAGTGTATTATTGTATCGTCCTGTGGCTGTAGCTTGTAAATCTGATGTGATAGTGCTGCCAAATGACACACCTTCATGTCAGGACACATGACTGCACATATATGGCATAAATTAATTGAAATATATGATACACACTTTAACATGACCACTGTCCCAATATTACATTAACACAGTTAAACGGGTCAAACTCATATCTGACTACTGAAAGATGTTATTTTTGCAGGCACGACTAGCTAATACACACTCATGTATCACCTTGTACTGTGGCTAACATGTTAGCAAATGACTGCCTGTTTAGGCTACTCATCAGCAGAAAATAGCATTCATTTTGAGTCAAGTATTTTATGAGCAATACAGAATATTTAGCAGCGTAAAACCAAAACAGTGAGCAAAAAAGAAACAAAAAAGTTCAAGAGAACTGCATGGTCAGTGATAACTTAATATAAGAGTTTGAGCTCATGTTACTCTAGCTCCAAGTGGTACTTAATTAAATACTTTGCAATTCTTTGCTTCAGGGGCGAGAAGTATATAAAACTACAGACTTGAGTCTTCAACCAGAGATTAGGCTGTGTCATGAGCTAACAGGCAGTTGGCCAATCATTACTGGCAAAACACACGATGAAGAGGCATTCACCAAACCTGCGTCAAAAGGGCAACTGCTGTGAAATGAAGTCTTGGTCATCTTAAGATAGATGTCAGCTAAAAAATTAATTAATCAAGTTCCTCAGAAAAAGGAACTCAGAACTTCCTGTTTTGCATTGTTGCCTTTTCAGTCATGGTAACTGCGAAAGTAAAACGCTTTTACGCAGAGCAACTAGCAACAGCGGTAAACAAAGACAGTAATTGTTCAGGATAGCTGTGCAGTATCTATGGAATAACTTAAGGGCCCACTGGACTAATGAAATTAAAAAAAGATTCAAGTCCACAATGGATCATCCAGCTGTCTTGCTGTCTATTTTGAGCGAGTACTCATTCAATGAAACAAGAAAAGCATCAAAGTCTATGCATTTAAATATGTTAATGTATAAATCTAAAAATAACATAAACTGACTGTTCATCCAACAGGTGACAGAATATTTTCTACAAGCTTTGTATGTATCTATCCTTTCAATCCATATCAATATCTATATCTATACATATAGATCAATGGATGGGGTCAAGGTATAGTGTGTAATGAACCAGCTACTTTTACCAGGTTTACAAATGCAGTAAGAGAAGCTTCTAATGAAAAGTCTAAAAAAGATTTAACAGAAATAAAAATTCTGTGAAAAGACTGTGATGCATTTTTTTAAGTGAATTTCTCATTAGATGTTGCTTTAATTCTTTTTTTCCCGGCTATGCAGTAACCACGAGTCATCATGGTACTCAGTTTCTTAAGAAATGCCTGACCTGTTTTTGTGTTGACATTCTGAAACAGGTCAAAACACAATTTTAGGTTCCACAATGCCACTCAGAGCAACTGACTGACCTCTGTGCATTGCGTTTAAGAGGTTCACATTGAGTTTTTTAGCACTGGACATTAAAAAATGCTCCAAAACAACTTATAGATTTAATTTGCTGTAGAGTTTTAAGTATCATCAAGAATTCAAACTTTTAATCTCTTAAGCTCAAACAAGATTTGCTTAAACTCCCAGAAATTTATTGCAATTAATGTCTAAATCCGAAGCATACCAAAGAAAAATACAAATGCAAAGGAATATATGCACGAAGGCTGGAGAAACTCTATTTCATGTCATTGTGCGGCCAAAGACACAGAACAAACTTTATTTGAATATTTGAGGCAATGTAACATGATATGACGCATTATAATTATATCTAAGTTTTTAATTGATCTGCTAAACAGAAATGCAGCAAATTACGGTCAGTATTTGACCAATTTTTGACATGAAAACGCTGTTTGGGCCAACCTCAAGGCAAATGCACTGCATTTCTTGTGATTGCTTCACACTAAAACCCATGTTTTACAAGTTGGCTGTTTTAATGTAAATTAGCAGCAGGAGGAAGTGTTGGATTTGCATAAGCAGAAACTTAATACTGATAAGAGAATGAACTGTAATGCTTACAGTGATGAGTTGACATTATAAACAGATTACATGCTGTATCATTTCCTGTGAATCCTTCATGCCTTGGAAGTTAATCTGAGACAAGCGTGAGAATAATGTTCTATAACAATATAAAATACCATATAGAATGATAATGGAAGAATGTACATTCATTGATTTTTTTTGAAAAAATATACAGATCTTCAATACCGTAGCATCCAAAACAAGATGTGATTACATGAAAATTTAGAGGCATCTTTAGATCATATAGGGTTCAAGTGATTTTCCTGAAATAATGTTAAATAGATATAATGCAGTGCTATTTTTCTCCATCTTTCATGTTTGCAAATGTCTTTCTTCTTCTGCTCCTCGACAGTGATCTCAGTTATTTCAAAGCAGTGCAGCCTCTGTAATGAAAAGCCCACTGCAGGTCAATGGGACAGTGTGTCACCTCCCCCTCTGTGGCAAAGTGCTCCGACCTTTCTAGAAGCTGGTGAAATATCTTCCATATATTGTAACTTAACCTCACCACCTTCCCCAAGGGACCCATGGCCAAAATAATGGCTCAGTGACTGCCAAAACTTTACAACGAGCAGGCTGAGCAGACCCTCACCTCTGTCGCTTTTACAACAAAGGAAGGAAAGAGGAAATATCAAAGACTTCCCTCTCTTTTTCCTCCTATCAGAGGACTGTCAGTGGGTTGTCATTAGCACCCTGGTAACCCATTAAAACAAGAAACAGCTTCCTCATCAGCCGTTCATTTCTCAGCTGAATGAGGTCCAGGGGCATCTGTGTGCTGCAGCTCAGAGGTGCAGCTCATATTCGACTTCTTCAATTTTACGCTGAATTAGACAAGCGCTCCAGTTTCAAAGGCAATGCATCGGCAGGATTTGCAGGGAACGGAGTGTTTCTGTGGCCAAGTCAATCATTCACGCACGCACGCACACACACACACAAAAGAGCACTGTGTGTATGCATACAAGAAATCAGTGAGGCCGGCCCTGTGTGGCTGTGTGTAGAAACACAGTTGTAAAATGTTGTAGTGGAATGCATAGAGGCACACATGACGTTGTTGTTGTATTAATCAGTTACACTCAGTCCTCCTGTCCGTCTGGCAGTCTCTTGGCAGTTCATTTCTCTGCTGTGCAGTTTGGGACATTGCGATCCTCTCAGATATCTGCTTTAAGTTCATTCAGCCTTTTTCCGGCTGGCCTGAAGGGGACAGGGGGCTTCTCTTTCCTTTGCCTCTGCTGACTTTGCACTGCTATGGAATGAGAAGTGGGGAACTTTTTCAAAGAAGTGTGCGGACACCCCACCCAACCCCCACCCCCCCACTCCACCCAGGGTGAGGCTCCTCTCCTCTGTTTCATTTTATCTGCCCCCGCCCTCCCCACATACCCCCAGCCGCATTTGTTTGTTTGCCTGTGTGATCAGCTGCAAGTGTGTGTCCTCATTCTGCCCTGCATGATGTTGCACAGATGACAACTTTTGTCAGCATCATATACGTAGATGCGTGGCTGCTGATTGGGGGATTTCTCGGATCACACAAACCGAGTAAGACATCAGAGCCTGGAGCATGCCAATATGTTACTGGTGTATAGCAGTGACTGTATGATATGCATGCACTGAGGGGAGAAGGAAACGTCCCTGCAGGAAGACTTAAAAGCAGTGAGTGAGAACGTACAGGAGACATATTCTCAGAATAGAGAGCAGCTCTGCTTGACTTGATGTGAGCTTCTGTTCCATCTTGACGTGCCTGGATCACTCTGCAGTTTCTATTTTAATCTCACATATTTTACTCAGGAAAAAAGATGGAAAAAAAGATACAAAAAGGATATATATATGCATTTTATCATGACTTATTCAGATGATAAATATTTATAAAGGGACACCCTGCTCCATCCATCCAGAAGTGGAGCTGCTTTGTACATAAAAACACAAAAAGACACGAGTGGGTGCACAGAGAAACGTGCACAGGCCAAACCAGGACAAACAGAACTCTCATTCAGCTTTCAGAGAGGACGGACCATATTCTATGAATGTAAATACAATATGTAAATAAATAATATAGTTTTACATTTTTTGAATGAAAAAAATATTTTCCTGTTGTTATTGAAGCAAAGAACATATTGAAAACATGACACTAAAATGATCAAAAGCTCTGGATCATGTTCTAAACCAACCTTGTGGTGAGATGATATTGTCATCTTTTGTTTTCAAGTTAAATTTAGAACTTTGAACCTATTTAAAGATATAAACAGCAGTCAGAAAAATGCACATTGTAATGCATGTTAAGAAAATACTTGGAAGCATCTAATAATTAAAAAAATCTAATTGCCACAATTTAAAAAGTATGGAATTTTAAAAAAAAAATTACATTTGATGCAATTTTACAAGATGCAAATGTCGCTTTTGATGGCCATGTTTGCTTACAAATGCTTACACATTTCATACATTACACCTACATAGTTTAATGATCAACAATAGTTACACAAACCTTCTTATTTTTCCTGAATCTGTCATTTCTAATATTTTCCCACAGTCGCATCAACGTTTGTCGATGCATGTTTGGGTTTTTCGGGTCCTGAATTCTCTTCCAGATGAGTGGCTCTCAAAACATCAGGCCTCTGGATTATTAATATTTATCATTCACACATCCTGCCGAGAATTATTCTCCTGAATGGGATGAGATTTTGTCACTGGCTGAAAAAATGAAAATTTGTTTATTTATAAAAACAGGGGCGCCACAGAGGGGGACATTATTTATGCCTCACCCTCCCTGACCGTGACTTTTGACTCAGATGATGATATTATCAATCCTATAGTAAACACATAGGCTCTGTGTTGGTGAGCAGCATATTGTACAGCAGTTCTCTACATCACTTTCTGTGCAGAAATAACTTTGCTGGCTTATGATGTAAAATGGGCCGCGTAGAGAGACCCGAGGCAGCTTAAGCAGCTCATTACATTTTATTTTAAACTATAGATGGAATTCTTAATGAGTTGAGCTTTATTGCCCATGAGACAAGGAACATTTGTGCTTATCTACCATCCTTGTCTACACCCATTCCCTCAGCAGGGAAACTGCCAACGTGCCCTGCAAGCTTCTGGTTCCCCACTTTAGTTCTTGATGAGCAAGATCACAACAACAACAACAGCTTTTAAGAATTCAATCATATGATAATTTTCAGTGTTTATCACTTTACTGAGAATACACCTCCACAGAGAGTAAGCGGTGCTAGCAGAGTCTGTGATGACCAATGAGTGAGAGCACTTATGTGGGCTCTCTGACATCAGATTATGGAAATACTGAAACATTAAAGAAAAATATTATTATTAAAAAAGGTCTGTGCCATCGGCTTTATCACAGGTTAATTAATCATCTAGTCATACTCCATAAAAATAATGCTTTTTCAGCCACACCAGCAACATGTAATGGAATGTATATCAATACTGTTGATCACTAGTTGATGGATGATCACAAGATATAGACAAAATTAGATAACACTTTTAAGGCATGCTTGGGTCTAAACCTAAGTTACATATCAGAAATTAATGATGTTGATTCTCAGGTGGGGCCCTTCTGGCTGTTACAAAGTCCATTTTATAACAGGTGACTGCTCTTTTTCCATCAGGGCCTCACAGCATTGACCGACCTGTTTGGCTTGCAAAATTAGTAACTTCTAAAAAAAACAGTTATATAAGGACATGCTTTGATGTGACTTTGTCTTTTTATTGGTTTTATTCTTTTTGTATCTATTTGTTTAAGAGATGTTATCCTTCCCTTGCTGTGTTGTTTTAATGTGTATTATTATATATATATTATATATTAGTAGTAGTAGTAGTGGTAGTAGTAGTAGTAGAATTGTTCTTGTCAGATATCAGCAATCATTTGATCTAAACTGTTATTTTTCTAATGCATTGATTACATTGATATTCAGTGCCAATAAGTTCATGTTAGCATCTTAACATGTCGAAGTTTCTGTCCAGATGTTTTAATTATTTGTTATGATTAATATTTTGTCAATATTGTATGTGATGTGGTATGGCTACAAAAAAAGTAAAAAAAAAAAAAAAAAACTTTAAAAGGTAGCTGAAAGGAAAGAGATTAATATAGCCAGGGTTTGACATTTTTTGAGATTTTATGAATGAGTCCTTTATGACATACATTCTTAATGTATGCAATGTAAAAATATAGTGCTGGCATGTTCAGCATTTTAAAACTGATGCAAGTCTTCATCATTCACTATGACTAAGCCTGACCTGCCCACACGCTACCATTATACAGAGATATTACAGGCACTTCAGTCTGTGGAATTTGACACTAAGGTGAGATTTTCCATTTCCATGCCCACCCAAACAACGTCTTATTTTCATTGTGTTTTTTTTCTGTTGCAGACGTATGGGGCAGGCCTGAACTGATGACCTCCAACCCACAGGTCTCAGACACATTGTGTGGGGAGGGACAAGGGCACGACCTGAGCTGACACAGGATGACATAGGTGATGAGTCTATAGGGGAGCAGGGTGAGGGACAGTGACATCATGCGCACCCAACCCAGAGGGAGGATGTGAGACAGATAACCAGAATCTTGTTTGTTTTCAGTTGGGGGGAAGTGGATGAGTTTGAGAACTGGAGATAAGGAAAACAATACATCATCTGCTAAATTTTATATTCTTCAATTAGGTCACTGTATGTATGGGCAGTAAATGACACCTGACAGGCGGAGAAGTGTATTGAAAATTGCTAAATTGAATTATGGTATGGGATTCTTCTTTACATCTGAGTATAAGAGCAGTTTATTAAAGGTCAAATCTAATGAGATGTTTTACAGGACTGTTTTACTTGTCGCCGAAAACCTCGCTGATGTTACAGACGGTTCCAGATGTTTCGCCATGGTTTGTTTATGGTGGGTTGTCTGTGCATAAGGCCACAACTTTCTCATGATTACTTTCTTCTTCCCACTGCTGCCACTGCGAATTCAAGGGTAACCTTTCTGTGACTTCTAAACCCTGTGTCAGCCTGACCAAACCGTGTATGTGAGCACACACGGCCTACATGCTGCATTCAAATGGAGGTCATGAACTTGTTTATACGTCATGAGAAATTGTGTCCATGATGCTAGCTTTGCAAGTGGTTAAGTCCTGAAAGCACCCTTGCTGTGCAACATTAGTAACATTAATGTTAAAATCGGCATAGTCACCAAAGCTAGCAGTTTAATAAGCTAGCAAGTAGGTACCACAGTACAAAAACAGGAAATGATCAAATTAAAAATAATAAAAATTAATAATAACAATAAAATTGCAAAAAAAGACAACTCTAAACTTCTGAAATTACAATATATCGACCAAGAACTGTATTACTTCTATGGTCATTTGTAAAATTGTTATCAGCAGGTTACAACTCATGAACTCTGAGCAAACTTTTTGAGTTCTGAAATTATGAATACCATTTGAGGACATTCGCTTGGACTCTTCTTACGGACACAGTGAGCATGACCCCATTAAAAGGCACCAATACATTCGAAAAGTAGGTGAGAGGGACCAAGATGGAGTCCATGAACCAAAAATCTGTCCTTTTCTATACATAGAGTGACCTAGTTTGTTGCTAACAGCATGTATACATTTCCTTCCCTTTCTTCAAGGTGAAGATATGTCGTGACCAGTGTGTTGTCTTGTCCGATAAAAACATGGTTGATTAAAGTTTATCAGGCTGGTGCAGAGAAGAAGGTCAAGTTTGCCGAAAAACACATACTGTCCTGTATAATATTTGTGTTAAAACATTTTGACCTAATTTTTTTCTAGTCCTCACGCATGATCTATGACTGGATGGATCAGTTATCTTCATACTGTTCCTGTATAATGATGATAAAATGTATAACCTACATATGTTTTCTGCAGAGTAATTTCTATTCTGGGTCAGCTTTAAAATGAGAGAATTTTCTTCAATATCAATGTAGGTTTCTAAAATGTGACATGATTTGACAACACCAAATACCATTAAAATGTAAAAATCTTTTTTAACAAATATTTATATCCTCGCCATGTTTCTTTCTACAGAGTCGAACATTGTCACAGTTTTAATTTTGTTTCCCTCCAGTGTTTCTGCTTTATTAGCTGACCATCCTTTTATTTATCTTCTTAAGATTGTATGAACTCTGGCAAACCTTGTCTAAAAGTTTTAATGGATTAGACTTCTTTTGAGGTGCTGACTTGGCACAGGAGCATTTTCCAAAAACATCACTTTAACGTCTCTTTAAATATCTGTCAAAGTCTGTCAATGAGTTGGAAACCTGGACAGGCTTGCTCCTCCACACATTTGGGCGGTGGGGTTCACGTCACCAAAGATAAGCATAATTAGAAACTCTACTCATCACTTTCCTAGAGTTTTTAGACTGATGTCGCAGTGAATCCACAGCTACGTGCTCTACGACAGTACGCAGAAATAAAGTTTATGTGACACAGCCTCAGGCAGTCTCCAAGGGGGAAAAGGTAGAGACACCTTGTCCTCCCCAGGACAATGGGAAAAAAAAAATTGCACGTCATGGCACATAAATGTTTTTAGTACACCAGGATACAGCAGGGAGGGAGAATACGGCTGCTGAGTCAAATCAGAAGGGAATTCAGCTAATTAGTCTACATGATTTTTACACTCTGCATCGACCTTCCCCCTGCTGCACAGTGGAGCGCACTTGTTTCCCTGTGGTGTACTGGCACCAACTTCTGAATAGCATCCCCTCTGTGTTGATTATAAGATTATAAGCGCTGATTAATTCTCACAAGAAAAGAGCTGGGAAATATTTGTTGCATTGATACTGGGAACAATAAATGAGTGGGCTGTGAAACAGGAAGTTAGTCTCTCTGCAGAGGTGTACGGGAGAATATGACTACACTGCAAGGTACTTTTGCTGAAAAGACAAAGTTTTATTCCAAAAGCTGATGATTGATTTCCACAAAAGAAGCTAAAAAAACAAAAAGAGCTCAATAATAATACTCAAAAAGCAAAATAAAGGTAT
The DNA here is from genome assembly GCA_029783805.1 of Acanthurus tennentii. NCBI lineage: Eukaryota > Metazoa > Chordata > Actinopteri > Acanthuriformes > Acanthuridae > Acanthurus > Acanthurus tennentii. The sequence continues at coordinate 3,496,347 of JAPZDZ010000006.1, read as the reverse complement.
CTTTATATAGAAAAATAAATAAGCCTCAAATCATCTCAAAAGAAACAGACATTTTCTAAGTTATGTCCATTTATTTTCTTGCTGAGGATAGGGTTTGAGGTTAGCAAAGCATAAATTCTGAAATCAGGGAAAACAGCTGTTCTGACTTTATTCAGTGTTCATAAATCAACCTATCAACACCTCTACAGCATACACTTTGTAACTCATTTGTTTAATCCGCATTAAAAACTGAAATGTAAGAGTCTACAGCCATATCAGCAGCAGCATGTATTTAGTCTTTAACCAAAACAATTGATGAATTCAAGTCTTTATTGATGACAGCAGTAGGAATAAAATATTAGGATCACTAAAGTTATTACAATTTGTCCTGAGAGAAACAAATATTTGTGCCAAAGTTTATGACAACCCATCAAATAGTTGTAAAGACTTTTCAACCCCCAGGTTATGCTAATGAAAACTACTAGGATTCATCCTCTTAGAATCATGATTGTGATCATTTTGATACTTTAGTTTCGACCAATATAGCAAACCAAATGACAAACATTTACTATCCACAATACAACACTGCTAGAGTGTCTAAAATAAATGCTGACAACTGCAGGGTAAGCTTTTTAATCAGTGTTTCTTTTTGTCTGTGTAGTTATATTCCACATTTCTCATGCAAATTAAGCCATTTTATAACCAAAATGCTGTTTTTTTCTCGCTAGAAGATAAAGAGGCGGGAACAACCCACCTTTAAATAGCTGTATTATAAACATTTCTATAGGTGATAATTATAAGCATATAAATGTGTTGATTGATGTGTCTTCTTATCTTAAAGAAGAGCTCACTCACTTGGCTAATTGCTGCAGCTCTGAGTCAACACCTGCAGTCACGTGAGCTCCCAAACACTGAGACCTCAAGCACGCACTTTTTCCAGGCAAAGGAAAGTGCATGTGCGTGTGTTTGTGTTCAGGATTGTGTGTGTGTGTGGGTTTTTTTTCCTTTTTGAGAAATGGTCCCCCAGACATCCTCTGTGTCTGTCTCTCTGTGAGCGCTCTCCTGCAGCGCCTGCCTCTTATTCAGTCTCCTCACAAAGCAGGAAGGGGAAGCTGAGTGCTCAATTGTGTTTAGGAGCCAAACACTGATCAGAACTTCGCCGGATCACCCCTCCTCTCATAACAAATTATGTCATGAGCATAAGAATATGTGACAAATTGCACAAGTATGATTAGTATGTGAAAATACACTCATGATACAGAACTTTTCCTCTAAAGATGCTTTTTTCTAAGGAAATTACATCAGCCTTTTGTCTTCTATTTAATACAACACTATTACTAGCATTAGTTTTTCCTGTGAAATTATTACCTCATTTACATGTATTTTTTTTCTTCATTTAATGTTTAGGAATTTGACAAGAGGACAGTGTCAGCCATATTTGAGGCTTTAAAACAAGGGTAAGGGGAACACTGTTATATTTTTTCAGCTGAAGACCACATGACGCAGGTCCACCCTGGAAAGCACTGACCCACAGCAGAGGCTTAGACCTCTGCTTTGTCAAGACTGAACCACATAGACAAACAACTTATATACTGCAGGTTTTAGCCATGGCCTTAAAGCTGCATTTATCAATAGTTTTATATTAAAAATGCTAATGCTAATGTCTCTTTATGTCAACTAGCGTAAATAAGTAACTACTGGCTAACTTGTTGACCATAGCAACTTCATAGGCCATATGCAGTATAGGTTTGTGATGTCCAGCTCATTTTGGATTTCTGTCTTTTACTGACAAAATATTGATCTAAGTGATCTTCTGACACTATTTTCTCAAGGGTAACAAGCTGTTGCTAGCAGTATACAACTGTGAATCTAGACAGCGGACATTAGTCACATCTTAATGTTTGTCAAAGGCAAAGATTTTTTACAACTGCAAGTTTTCCCACAAACTATTTCCAGAGTTAACCCAATTCAGAATGAATATTAACTTATTATTTTAAATCTGAAACATTTTCAATTGTCCTTGAAAAACAATGTTCTACTCTTTACCTAAAAAGATTTTGACTTAAATTAATGGACGGTTTTGTTCAGTTATTAGAAATTTACCTCAATACATAGTGATTGGATGCTGTATTTACCAGTGATAAAGCCATTTTTAACCGTTATTTAACTGACTTTTGTAAAACCTGCCTTTTTGATACTGTGGCTAAGGGATTATTCCTTAAAAAAAGCTTTTTCATCCTCTAAGCATCCTGGTGACTCATCTTACAAAAGCAATATATGTTTTTCTTTCCAATCAGAATTTGAAGGGAACATCCTCCACTTTGCTGCAGAAAAGAATGTGGTCTGTTTAGTCATATTCCAGTATGGTGAAAATGTTCACTTTATTCAGAAAATCATTTTACATGAATCACAGTTATGTTCACACCATATGAGTCCTTTATTGCAAATCTGAAAGCTTTTCTCCAGCCATGTGTTTCCTCATTATATGTGTGCTGTCAGTATGATTTATTCCTGCAGCACCTGCGGAATGGACGCACAGCTGCTTGGCGTCATTAAAGAGGGAAATCCTCTGTGCTGCCTAAAATAAGCACCGATCAATTCACACCATTGCCCACTGCGTTGCCACTCACAGCCTCTGTTTTGTCGTTATTTTGTACTGCTGTAAACGTTCGCACTGCAGAAAATAATTTGTAACAGTATACATCATAAAACAGCCTCTGCTCCTCACATGCTGTGCAATCCCCTGGTGTTTTGCAACAGCTTCAATGAAACTGTCAGGTTACCTCCATCACACATGCACATCTTCCCTACATCACTTGAATAAGTAAAAGTGCAGCATCCTCCTTTGTCTTGCCTGGAGGCAAGTTGCCTCTCCACATACATGTGAGGTGTATATTTAGAATAGTTGTACATAACAGTGGGTGTTGCGTGGGCGGATGTGTGGAATTACTCTTCACAGTGGAACCAATGACCCATGTTCTGCAAAAACAACCACACATGCAGGGGCTTGGATATGTCAGCACAGACACATGCACAACTTCACAGAGAATCATTTACCATGCATTAACACACACAGAAACAGAGAGTGTGTTCAGGAAAGGGAGATAAACCCCAGATGCTCCAGCTCTACCTCCACCCCTTCCTGCATAGGAAACCCCAGCATGTAGACACAGCTCTGCGTGAGGCTGCAGTGATGAATTATTCACCATTTTTAAACATGGATTCTCCTTTTTCACTCCATTTACACAGTTTTGCAGCATTCATGAACACAAAGCACATGGATATACCTGATGTTTTGTTTGCAAGCAAATCCAGCTCACAAAGCAGGGTGAACACTTAATAACATTTAATTAAATGTTTGTGTGCTATTTTAGCTCCTCCACTGGGGTTTCTTTTCATTTGTTCATCCTTTTTTTCTCCTGCTGCTGAAGCAGGTGAGTGATCACTCAGCGGGGGAAGCCCTCCTCTCTCATTCTGGCTCATCAACATGCAGCCTTTAATCATTTGCACGTATTCATTATTCACCTCCCACAGGCTATATGAATTATTCAGCTCTTGAATTTCCACATGAAAATAGTGAGAGAAGACATGAGAAATGCCAGCTCTTCGTTCTTCCTCTCACTTCTCCTCCTCCACCTCTCCCTCTTGGCTCAGTCTCCCTCCCTCAGGCACCATTGTCACTCCGACACAGGGAGGACGATCAATGTGCACGATCTAACCTGGAGGTGTCTGAATGTAAAAAAACTGGGGCTGGATTGTGCTGTTCTGTCATTATAAGCTCAGAACAAATCATGTTTCCTGTAACTCTGTTCATGAGGGGGAAATAAATGACTCTCAAGCAGCGTATCACACATGAAAACAAAGCAGTTTTGCTCATGGAAACACCAGAATAACAGCGTTACAATATCTGCATTGCTTGTTTTTATTAAACAAATAATCCCTAATGTACCTTTTTGATTATGGATCAATAAGCCAAGAATGGCACAAAAATATAGGCAGCAAATAGCAGTCCATCCGCATCCTGTCTCTAAAAGTGATGATTGTTCAAATCCTCAGAAAAGGTTGCTGACCTCTGCTCGGCCATGCTCCCATGACAGCTTTTATGTTTCCCTCCACAGCTCAAGCCGCATGACCTGTGATGTGCCATTAACAGGTTGCAATAAAACAGTTAATCTTTAACTGGTTTTCACCCTCACCTTTACAGGTAGCTGCGAAAGCAAGTTTGTGGGCAAACAGGAAGCCATCTGCCTGTTTTTTTTCAGTATTAAAGACATCAATCCATGACTATCTATCTCTGCTCCATCCATCTCTGAAAACGACCCTGCCTCTCAGGTCAGCTTCAGTTTAGATATCATGCAGTATATCTTTTTCTTCCTGTTTGGACAGGGAGATGGTTGTGACTTGGAATTAAAATCGATCTGGAGATGTGTGCCTGTGCAGCTGCGGCTCACACATCTCACACGTTGTGGTGTTAAAGGCTGCTAACATACATCTGTGTTGCTGAATAAACCTGCTGTCTTGTCTACAGGAAAGGGAAGGATTTTCACATAATTTATTTATTCATAATAGAGCAATTACAGCCCATAAAGACTCCGTTCTAATATAACATCCAGATCTGACTCAAACTTTGACAGATGGCGCCCCTCTCAACAAGCTGTAAAACCTGTTTTGCTCCTTGCAGTCTGAGCAGAGTAATCACTCTACAGCTGCAACAGGGATAGCCTGTGTGCCATATCCTCAACCTGAGCAAAGAATCTGTTGGTAAAATATGAAGGAGAGAGCAGATCTTTGCCTTGGTGGTGCTGGTTCTGCAGACTCCTGATCACAGCCTGGGCTTTGGCAGTGTGAAACATTGGCACAGAGGGAGGCGCAGCAGGACTTAAGGGATGACTTCCTACTCTGTCATGCACGCGCCCACACAGCCAATCTGCCACTATTGCTGTCTGACCGAGCTTCCTAAGACCCTCAGTGCAGATACACCCTTATTTGGGCTTCCTCCCTTTGCCCCCACACTCATATGTCTGGAGGGACAACAATAGTGCATAATTTCTTTTGTAATAATTTAGAAACACCCAATAAATATCCTATAAGCAAGATATTGTGAAATCATCTGAAATTATCTCCCAACAATGTTATCAGATGCCAAATCCACCTTTCTCTGGCCTATCTCTGCTAACAAATCCTTTCTGTTTTAGCTACTGGAAGGTGACATAAATTGTACCTATCACACCTGAATGAATTCCAACTGCTTCCTGCATTTTAAGCCTTTTAGCAACACATTTACAAAACCATAATGTTCAACTCGCCTCATAATCTGTTAATGACTAATATTAGAATCAACGCCTTAGTGGACTGTCTGCCAAAGACTTACGGCATTTAAATATTTTCTGTATTTTTTGTTTCACTAGTCTCCCTTTAAGTTTTTTGTTTGTATTTTTGTTGCATCAGACTGTTTTGTTACAGTAACAAAGAGCTGAAGATACCTCAGGTGTTGCAACACAACGCGTCTGTGCTAAGGACTTGACTGCTTGCACAGAGGGAAGAAAAAAGCATGCGTCAAGCTGTCTCAATGACCGCTTTCACCTTGTAACACATGTTCTCCACGCACAACTTGCAGCTCTTGCAGTGAGCCAAAGAAAGCGTCCCTTTCTTCTGCCCTGATCGACATTAATGAGTAAGACATAAAGCCACAGCACAATAAAAACACTAAAAAAAACCCCTTCGCTTGAAATTAGCAATTTATCTCCCAAAATCTCACATTAAATCCTTACAGTGTTTGTTAGTAATACCTTGTCTGTCAGTGAATTTAGAGTGATACAGAGTGATGAAAAATTTAGGAGAAAAACCACACAATTCAGAGTCCTTATCAGATTTGCCATGGAGCAGTAAATGTTTATCCAGGCTGAGTAGACACTCTCAACAATGAATACAGACAGGATGCAGACTGCTATAGGAAACTCAAAATAGCATCCGCACTACATGGAACCAGCTAATTAGCAACACTCTTTTTCTGATTATAACTTTGGATGACTATTATTAGTGTGTTAGACTTTTCTCAGACGCCTACTCTATTTGACAGGATACGTTCTGTTTTTTAAGTGACTATCATGATTAAAAAAATGCCTATTTTAAATATTCTATCCAATAAATCTTAATTAAGGCACAATTCATCAATAAGGAAGTTAAACATGTGGATTTCTTGCAGATGTTTTCATAACAGGATAGAACAATAAGATACAGTAATTAACTACATGCTATATAATACAGACTTAGATAAAGATTTTATAGCATCATTGTATCACTGACAGAGTACACTGTTCCAGCTCCTTTTTGCACTTGAGCAGACTGATGTACTGTGTATGTAAACCAGCAACTGACCTTGTTTTTTCTTTGGTTTGAGGTTTTTAACTCACATGTGCTTTTAGTGGGAGGTAACTTGACTGATCTGAGCAAGTCAGAAGTAAAGCTGTTGGTGCTCCTTAAAACTGTAAAATGTTTTCTTATCCCGCTGATGTGAAGCCAACACAGGCACAGCACAACTGTGAACAGCATATCAGCAAAAAGTCTGGCTTTGGAAACTTGTATCCCCCCTTATTTTTCCTTCTCTTTTCCAGCTCCCTCTTTTTCTTGCTCCCCATTTCTAACTTATCAATAATGCATGAATTAGCCCCCTTTGAAACAATTTTTACAGCCGACTGCTTTAAACTTTTTGCAGACTAAGAAATATATTCATAGAAACAAATGTACAAAGAAGTTTTCCAGCAGGTCAACTATGAAAATAACTAGTGCCTAAAAAACAACTGAGTGAAATGGGATGCATGAAGAAATGTTGTGTAATTAGCTGCAGCAGAACCTAAAAATTATTTGATTTCTGAATATGAAAAACATAAAACCTGAAGAGTTTCTGTTAAATTTTACATTTGATTCACAACCAGTTAACACATTCTATAAATTATTTGGATATTTTTATGCAACTTTGCTTAGATCCTTTAATTATTCTTGTTTATCTAATGCAATTTACAGCTGAAAGTAACCATCTATACCATCTAGTCAGTGTATGTTTATGTTAAACCACAATCACAACCTTGTAGTAAACAAAAATTTGACAGTTTGGAGAGGACAGAGAGGATGTTTGGACAGCAAGGCAGTGTAATAGATTGACATGTTGGCCAAAGGCTAAGCCCTCCTTCGCCTTGATATGGCCCAGACCTCTGCCAGTTGTATGTCTCAGTCAAGGTCATGACTTCTTTTGTAACCCATGTGTCTTCTGAGATATGTGAATACCTCTTTTGCTCCATGGCTCTGTCACAAAGAGGCTGTGAAGATTGAAGATACATGAAAGAAAATTCATGTATTTGATGTGGATAGAGATATGTTTTCACTTCTGCAACAAAGAACTGACGATGTGACTGAGTGATGGAGATCTGTCGACTGTTTGGAAGTAGTCAAAGCAAAGTGGAGGAATTTCAAATACAACTGGCTGTAAAGCAAGAGCAGGAGCCTGCAGGCAGACAGGAACAGCTTCCTGCGAAGCCTTGTGGAACAACAAGAGTGATTTGCGCAGGTCACTGAGAGTCGAATCAGTCGTTGCTCAGTGAAGGATGTTTGAACCAACCAGCGTCATTAGAGCTTTACAAGAATGTGCATTGATGCCTCAGAGTGTGCTTGGTGCTCTAATCTCACCTGGATCAATTCAATTTCAGTTGGAAACACACTAGATTTGCACGCAAATGGCAAACCACGATAGTTGAACTGATTTATATTTGATTTTTGCTGTTGAATCAAATCTGGGTAGGTACTATAAGACATGGCTGACATGGGGTGGGAACCAAAGAAACATCCCAAATGAAATGGTGGGAAAAAAAGACCCAAGACAGACCTTAGACAGGATATTAACAATGAACTCACCATTAACCTTACATTAATTTGAGGCAGATGGCAGTGCTATGAATTGTTTGGGTGAGTTTGTCACTCTATGAAGTGCTTTATTACAAACCTGCCTTGTTTGTGCTTTAGGGTCCCAGTAAACATTTCTTTTTCTGTGCCTGACAACATAACAGCATAAACAAAAAAAAAGAAAAAAACATTAAATTTATTGGATTTGGTTATCTCTCTGTCTTGGGAAAAGAGTTTCCAACTCCTGTATGTCACTTGGTCAGTGGGAAATACTTGATTTAATGAGACTACACCAGAAACACTTTTGAAGGGGGAATCAGGGGGTCATTGGGTTAAACAAAATAGTAGACATAAATTAGAAATTAAAAGAAAAAAAACAGAAAAGTTCAGTTTGTTTTTAGTCTGTGAAGCTACTCCCTTTGGGGTTAAGAATTATGTGGGAAAAAGCCATCAGATGCGGGAAGCATACCTGGACAGGGAATTAGCTGATGTCCCATGTGTTATTAACCAGTACAGGATTTAAGAATGTGTAGATTCATTCAGTGAGACTTCAGTGTTAAACATCAACTTGACACATCCAGTTTATGTCTTAAAATTAAAAAAAAAAGATAAAAAACGGACTTTTATTTTATTGAGGTCAGTTCAGAGCTTCACATGTGCTATCGTGAGCACAGCTAAAAAACAATGTTTCAAATTGTTCCAATTTCACATCGAAATAAAAATTTCTATGATAACTGCATGTTCAAGTGCAATAATCCTGTTCACAGAAATCTATAGAAATTAGTTTTCAGAGCCTTTCTTGCAAAAGGGTTAAACAAATTCTCTACTAATGCTGCTCTGCTAGATCATGACACACTTTCTCTTTAAGCACACTTACAATGTAAAACAAAGCAAGACAAAAGTGCAGAGAAAATATTTTCATTAAACTTTGTAAATAGTACTTTTTATCCTAGGAAAAAACTTGTGTTTTAGAAAAGAGGCACAGCCCTGCAGACTATTTGACACATTCCCCCTGAAATCATTTTCTCAGTACAAGCAAGTAGTTTTGGTACACAGACCAACTATTTTGAGGTGTATTGCGTAGTAGACGTTTCCTGTAGCTGTGTGTCTGCAGAAAGACCTGCTGGGAAATTCAAGAGTAGTGAGATGACAGGAAATGAGGAGAGAGACAGATGTGAAGTGACAAACAACAAATGTCCTCAAGCAAATTGATCTGATCCAGGGACACTTCAGTTCATGGTCAATGCCTTAAACTCCAAGGCCACCGGTGCATCCTGAGCCTCTGGGATTTTACAGTACAACCTGCAACTGATACAAAACTGAGCCCAACAGGGACACCAAACATCTGCCATTGCTTCCTAACTGGGTAGACATAAACCAGTTAGTGTAACCATTACCAATTAGTGAGGAGACTGGAGACTTTCAATAGAAATTTAATGTATTTTACTGTTGCATCTACTTCCCAAAAGCCATAATATTCCCCCAGCTCACTAAAGACTCAGTCAGCATCCACAAGCAGGGCTGGATTAAGTTGGAGAGTAAGGCTGGTTTGTAGTCATTTCAGTAATTGCACATTTGCTTGGGAAGGGACTGAAATGGCCATGACCTTAGAGTGGTTGCTGTATCATTAGGCCCCTACTTGTCTTCTCTTCCTGTCAAGCCTTTGTTTTGCATATTCCTAAATAAATATATCTTTAATTAAATGGCAATAAACAAAGACAGAGGCAGTCATGGATCCTTAGCAGGCTGATCAATCAGTGTGCTGAAAGGGAATTTTGGGGGATGTAGAGGAGTTAAGAACCCTTCACTATAATCAATCCTAAGGTTTCCTACATAATTGATCCATTGAAGGGTTTTCCTCGTCCAAATCAAGGGTCTAAAAAGAGAGGATGTCCTATTCTTAACGGAGTGTAAAGCTCCATCAAGGAATGTGTGATTTGAGATGTGTCTGTTGGACTTTTCAAATAAAAGTGACTTGACCTGGCAGATACCTCTATGCTCGGCTGTTGACTCTGATGTACAGGCGTCTGGCGCCATCTAGTGTACCAGTACTGTACTAGTGAATGATGACTCAAAACCAGTGGCGAGATAATAATATTGATTTCGTATAAACTATTAGTT
>JAPZDZ010000006.1:3462989-3474235 GCA_029783805.1 Acanthurus tennentii | reverse complement strand
TCTAAAATATGAATGTATTTATAGAGTGTGGTCTAGACCTGCTCCATATGTAAAGTGTCTTGAGACAACTTTGTTGTTGTTTGTTGTTTGTTGACACTATATAAATAAAATTGAATTGAATTGAATCTTGACACAGAAAGAGGACTGTATTTTTTTGTAGTGGAAGCAAATTTGAAAGATAAATACAAAATTACTAAAATTAGTGGTTTTATTTTTGTCACTCCCACTATGTTTTAACAGCATTTTTAATTTCAAATAACTTAAAGTGACAGGCAGCTCAGAGGGAATGTTTTAATGGTAGATCATTTCCACATGACAATGACACAATTAAAAATGTTCTCATGTCACCCTTTTTCCACAGTTGTCCCTTAAAATAAATTGGATTTGAACAGATTATTTTTTGCACCCTCCTACCATTCATGTAACACTTTTCCATGTAAGAAAATACAGCATTTTAAAACATATTTGGCAATACAGAAGCAACCCAGGTAAGTTTTTCCTTCACAATGAAATGTAAAACATTTTATGCTGACACATGGATTTCTAGCCCTCCAACCCCTCAACTTTTTTTAGCCTAAAGTAACCCAGAATGTTAACAGTCTACACAGCTAAAGGGCATAATTTACGATGAAAAAGAACATTACAATCATGTAGTTTAAACAGAGTGTATTTTTAGCTAACAAACATGTCCTAGCTAGACAAAAAAAAAGAATTATAAAGTGGAGTTCAGAAAGGAAAAAAGGAACAGCCATCGTTTTGACGGGGCATTTTATCTGACAATTTCTTAATGGACTTTTGCACCAATATTGGAAATCAAATCTTTGGGATTTTCCAATTTTTATCAGATTACATTTTAAGGAAGGCAAGCAGAAGTGCCTGTTACAGTTACCATTCATTATTTTTACAAGGCTATTACTGTTGCTCGTCTTTGGCTCAAGGCCTAGTGATCACACAGAAGGCACTTTTGTTGGCATTAGTGATGCAACTAACATGGCAGTTATACCTCAGGGCCTAAATGAACATTAATTAGAATGCAGTATCAATCATTTTGACCTTCTAGACATGAAATCATCACAAACATGGTGATCCGTTTACCAGCCAAAGATTTCAAACTTTTGACTCAGTGTCCAAATTCCTAACTCATGTCTTTAAAGTAACTGCACACAACTAGTGTAATAGGTTTGCATATGACTGGAATCATGAATATAATAATTTACCTACTGTACACCTGTCAGTTCTACAGTAGATACTCACTGGACCCTTAGTTCTTGCAACAAAAACTAGCAAGTTATGCAAGTTTGACTTCTCTGAATAAAAATTATTCTTGTGCAGGTGAATCCATAGTAGACTTGTCTTAGATGTGAGTGCAAAGACTAAGACAAAACAGTGTTTATCCCATTTAAATGTAAATAAGAACCTGACCTAAGCCTCACAAGGCTACAGTGTGTAAGGAAGATCTCAAAGATGAGCTGCTAAGAAAAGGATGATGCAACATACACATCATTCTACGGAGGACCAGATAGTTCGTTAAAAGGACTGGACAGGTGCTCACAAGCTTTTGCAAGATTACTGCCAATTATGTCAACGAAACATAACTGCCCACCATTTTCCAAAGCAAACAATTGTGTTTGAATGAGCTTCTCTTCAACGCAGCCTCTTGCCGTTCTTGCCAAGATTAAAAATTTGCTCAAGGGGAATCCACTGATTTTATACATCAAAGTGTTTACAAGATCTCTGTGGCCCACTCCTCTTTTCTGCTTCAGCTATCCGCTAGAGGCTACATTAGCCGCTGCTAGCATAACACAACAAAGTCTCTGAAGTGAAAGACTGAACTGTGGGTGTTTGGGGAATGTGAAGAATGCAACTACAGCTTAGATTTGGCAAGTGGGCTGCCAAACTGTATCACATCCTTCAGCTGACCCAAAGGACATACATTTACATGACTTACAGTATGTGAGGATCTTCACACTGACAAATTAAGTGAAGGATGCATCTGTAGAAATTAGAATGTCTCATACTGGTGAAAAGAATGGAAACTGTCTGTCTTGCATGTAGGAAAAGAAGAATAAGACACATAACACATTATGCTTTGGAAAATGGGCAGTAGCGATGGAACTCTATACTGTGTTATGGTAAAGATGAACACACAAGAGCTTCACATTGACAATATCTTGGAAAGAATCACTGCAATTTCCATTTTAATACACAACAGATGACTTCATATGTTATTTCAGGAAGCATGTCACTGGAATGACTTTTCTTACAGTTTCCATTATTAATACTTAAACAACACCCCCACCAGAAAAAAAAGCGTCAGGGAGAACTTGAATTCCAGTAAATGTGAAGGGGCACAGAGACGAGCAGTGATTTAAACTATTGACAAGCTGGTTTAACACCAAAGATGAATCACATTATTACAGTAATTACAACCACTGGTCGACATCTTTAACAGTGTGTGTGTAAGATTGTCTGATGGCCAACATATGCTTAAAGCCAGGAGATAGTGTACCATGCGTCTGACATGTAGGAGGCTTTAATCTGTTAAATCTGAATGGAAAAAGAGACGACGGTCCTATTCTGTCATTTAGTGCGAAGTCAACTGACAATACTGTGGATTTCCAGCAAAGCAACTACAAGCTGTGGTTGCTTTCCCGCTACTGTGATCAGGTCTCTGTACAAACCGTGCTATGTTAGATCAACCACTTAACGAAAAGCTTCAGTGTCTGTAGCAGTTCACTGCTGAAACCCATCAGCCACCTGGATCTCTTTTCTACTGGCGGGAACTCCCCACAAACTCCACATATGGCTTAACATACTGTTTTGTTTCTCTACAGAATCTTACAACTCGTTAGGCTCCTGCTGCTCATGTCAACAAAGCATGGCGTGCTCCAGGTTTTGTTCACATCCCGCAATATGAACTGTAACTCAGCTTTGCAAGATCACTGTTACTGTTCAATTAACATTAAATGTATATCTGCTGGGCATGGAACAAAAGCCAGAGGAGCATTAACGCAGGACAACTCAGACAGCAGGATAAGAGACGCCTCTGCCACCAGGCCACTGTACCCTTGAGCAGACAATCACAGTGTAGCAGCCTTTGCTACCTCATGAGACTCTTGTTAGGGAGGGTGAAACACTTCACTGGTATCTTAATTTACAAACTGTGATCATAAAAATAAAGCCTTGGACCTGTGACAATAAAACAATGAGCAGAAGTGGTGTTAATGTGACCTCACCCCCCCACCTGCCCAAACCCAAAACATAAAAAAAAGAAAGGTAATTCACCTTAACACTCCTTTAGGCACATAAGTCTTTATGGATCCCACTTGAGTGGTGGTCAGGAATGCTTTTCACAGAATAACATAATAAAGAAAAATGAATGAGGGTGCTTTTACGCTGACATAGTGAGAAGAACTTATAGTTCTGTTTAAAAGACTTCTGTCGGTGGCTTCAGATGAAACAATAACCACACACAACAAAGAAATCCACACAACTCTGAACTGCATGCCTGACCAGGATTACAGGACGGAAGATGGCCCAAGCACATCTTCAGACTCCTTCCACCTAAGTGTGACCTCCATAATGTTTTGTTCCAGATTTACTGATGTTTTCTCCTGTTTTTTTTTTCCTTAAAAGGTTTGTGTCAACACTAAATCACAATCTAGCCTGAAATATTGCTTAGCAACTATTTACAGAATTGCAAAACAATCTGACTGATCTACACACACATATCTCACATTGTCCTGTGTTTATTTTTAGTGGTCCTCTTCAAAAAGAAACATACTACAAAGTGTAAACATGACAAAAAAGAAACTATTCTGTATAAATGTTAATCGTTTTTGCCCCCCTCCCCACCCTGCCACAGACCCTTATCTGCAAACTGTAGGATGACCTAATGAGCGTTTTTCTAATTTTGGGAGCCGTTAGTCGGTTCCAAGTTTTTTAGTGCAGATCTGCTGTGCAGTAATAGAACCTTTCTAACCATTTCAAGTAAACCCCTTTAATGTCCTGGTTTTCCTCCATTCTGCGATCCTTTTTTGTTCAAAAGAGAGCTGTCCTCCATCGTTCTGTATTGTGGCGTTCTGCCTCTGCTTGCTCGGGTTGATGTGTTTTCCCCACGTGCACACACACACAACCAGCCCCTTCCTTAAGTGAGTACAATGTTAAACAAGGAAAAAAAGAAATTAAAGAAAATAATCTTTCACTTACAAATCCTTCCGTGTTTGCAACATTGAGATGTCAGGCCCAACATTTAAGTTAAATTTCTTCATTTTTTTTGAACACACAGCAGAATAAACATTGTTTGGAAGCAAGGTCTCCTGGTGGCAAGTCAAATGTTCAGAGGTCACATTTCTTTTTTTTGTTGTTGTTGTTTGCTTGTTTATCATAATTTTTCTTGCCGCTGTCGACAGCTTAGTCCTGCTTGGCCTGAAGCTGCTGCTTCCAGGCCTCATTCAAGTAAACCAGTCGCTTGTAGTTGAGGATAAAGAGAATGAAATTTAGAGCATATGTGGTGATGCAGATGATGCAGAAGTCCTTTAGGACAAAGTAGAGGATGTAGCCCAGGTAGAGCGAACCCACCACCGACAAGATGGATGTCGTCATGAGAATGAGGGCGGCCATTGCACTGACAGTCATTCCTACGGCAAGAAACACAAACTAAAGCTTAGACAAGTAAGTGTTAAAAAAAAAAAAAAAGGCACAACCTTGGAAGCAACCTGATGAGTCTGCTCTTTCCTCAGAGCTCTCAGCCTCAGACACTTCTCTATTTATCTTTCCAGCCTCCTCGTGATGACATTCAGCTTTAACACTAAATAGCCTGGTCATAATATTCTGTTGTCACATGAGTTGCAGTCATAGTTCTGGAGCTAAGTTTCCTCATGGTTTGTGCTGCTGGTATAATGTATTAGGTTTCTAACAATAACTGCGGAGAACAGATGACGATTCCCTTTTAGTTACCAACATTTTTTCAGGTATCTCACTTTTAGGAAGGTTTTCCATTTCAATCTGACCTTCAGTACATTTAATTTGAACCTAATGTAGGGTATGCATGTGCTATAGTGGTATCACCACCAGTTCCAAACCTAAGCTGAAATAGTAGGGTCATGGTTTCATTTCCTGGTAAAATACCCAGCTTCGTATTTGAATTAGCCACATATTTGAGGTCTGTGATAACTCACAGTGCTTACTCTGAAACATGCAGAGGTATTAATGGGTGTGTTTGATTTAATCTGAGTTTAGAGATTAGAATAAATCTTTTACACACTGTCATTTTCAGTGATTAGAAAATGTAATCTTGACATGACAATGCCATGGGGTCTAACAGAGTAGAGTGACTCAGTACATTGTCTCAAGTACTGTGATGTATACATTTGAGGTACATGTACTGTACTTGAGTGGTTCCATTTAATGATCCTTTATATTGTTTCTCCACGGAGCTTATTTTAAAGCTTTACTCAAGAGTAACTTTGAAGATTTAGATTACTTTAACTAAATATTATTAACAAATAAAACTGTAGTGTATCATTACAGATTACTCAGCAGTGCATAAGTAATTGAATTTTCCCCACTTTTGTCAGCTGCAACATTAAAGTGGTGCACAAATTTATGTGTTAATTATAATAAAACTGTTTTTAAAAAAAAGTTAATTACACACATTATAAGTCCTTTTAATGTTTGTTTTGATGTTAATGCTCTTGTAATTTTTAAGTAAATTTTAAAAGAATGTTTGTATTGTAATGCTGCTGATGTTGATGTTACAACCTGTATTCCACCACTGGGGGGTCATACAGGTGGTTACGATCACCACATGACTTTTAGAAGGTTATTGTAGTACAGCAGAGGTGCTTTAGCACATCACATTGTGACATTGAGTTACCTTCTAACATATATATCATGAGGTAAAATAAATGTATCAATTGTCAAAGATTTTGCTATGAGGTTTATGTTCTGTAATAATAAATGTTTGTGGGAGAAACAGACCACCATTAGTAATAATGCAAATCAATGATAAGAACTGCTTAAGATGAACTGTGTTCTCTTTTTTATGAATTTGATATGATGCAACGATAATTTTGATTTGTCAAGTCATTTAAAAATTGATTAATTATTTAAATTCAATATTTTGAATTGTAAATTTAAGTTATTTTACAAATTAACAGCACCTCATTTTACTTTAGAGAAATTATATTTATCATTACATTTCTTTGTAATGCAAAAAAAAACACTGTATTATAGATATCATGATAATATCAATATTGCCCTCTCTGTTCTCTTCATGGAAAAAAGCAAAACCACAGCATTTATTTCAAGTGGACGGTTGAGTCTATAGTAAAGTCTTTCTTGACAGTAGTCTTACTCAGTACACTGGCTTTTACCAGAGATTTAAGTCTTGGTTTTACAGATTTTGGAGTCATGCCTACACTCAAATATTGGATGGTTCAAGGCCATGGGTGAAATTAAAGTTCTGTAACTGACTGGTTATGCCTTTAATATGGAAATCTTGAACCGCTATAAGAGTTTGATGGAACTGGGCTGCTATTGTGTTAGTCAAATTAGTGCAAACTGCCCTAGCTAAAAGGAGCTCTTGTTTTGTGCCAGCACCAGGTGGCCAGGCAAGTCTACAGGCCACTCTGCAGGCAAACATGTCAAACCAGCATGACTGAGTCAGCAACACTATCAACCGCACCAAGAAGAGGAGAATGTGACTGCAAATGGAGCCAAAGGCGGAAAAAAATTCAAGTTAAAATGGAGTCACTTCATGATCACTTGTGTACTGTCCTATTCAATATCAGGCTGGAACAAAACACACCAATTAATAAGAATTAAACTTAAAGTAATGGAACTATTATTTGTAGAATAGCAATCAAGGCATGTTGAACACTGTGCATCTTCTTATTGTCACTACCCTTGTGTGCTTTTAGGCAGACTTAATAGAAATTAGATTTAAGTCCAAAGACAAAGTACCAATTGCAGCTCAAAAAAAAGTTTGTAAAAAGTACAAGACATCTTACCTAGTAGAAGCTGAAAGGCATAAAAGACAATCCCGTAGACACTGTTGGGCTGGTTCAGTGCGCTGTCATTTCCAAAAATTGAGCCTAAGAGTCCAAATCCTCGGCCCCACCTAAACCACACATAAACATCCACCAAGAGGCGATATTACAACTCAGGTGGAAAACTAAACAAACAGATTTACAACTAAAGGTTATCTAAACTCAATAAGGTACTCTAAAGATAGAAAAATATGTTTTAAAAAAGTGTAGTAAGAAATATATAGTAAGAAAAGTTTAGTTAGTACCTTCAGGACCAATTGGGGGAAACTTTGTTGTTTTGTTTGTTTGCTTGGTTTTTTTGTTTGTTTTTCTTTGTCATAAATAATTTTGAAAAGTGAGTAAACTATAGATCACACTGATGTATTTTAGTGGTCACTGGACTTAAACTGCAACAAATAAGTCTGTTCATAACTGATGATTACTCTCTCAATTGTGAAATGTGTGAAAGACACAAAACAGTAAAATATGTTTAAACATTTTCCAAAGTCCAAAACAATTTACCATATCTAAGTTTAATAGGTATATTAATGTAATTATTGTTGTTATTGTTGTTGTTATTTTTACATTTTTATTTCTGATGTTACTCCAGTTGGCATTATAAATTATATATGGTTGTGTTGAACCATGCAGCACTTTTTGTTAAAAGGGCAAAACACATTAAAAAAATCCATCCATTTCGAAAGGTATTCAAAAGCATTTTAATCCAGTAGTAGGCTAAGCAGGCTTCACATACAAAACAGCTGGAGTGAGAATGCTACAGCAGAAATTTATCAACAGAAACATCTACACCTTTAAAAAACCCTTATCAAACAAATCAACAATAAGGAGACTAAGGAATCTGGATCAGTATGTGAATCTAAGTCAGTCAAACATCCGATAAGCGAATTTAGTCAGTATTGTATCTGATTTGATATTAGATCCGATCAGTCCCCACTCTAAACAATGATTAAATTGATGATTAATTTTCTGTTGATTAACGAAAAAACTAATTGATGAATCTTTATTGAAAGGAAAAAAATCCTGACAACCACAAATATTACTTTACTGCACTAAACTAACTTAATGACATGATTTTAGTGCTCCAGCACATGTGACAGATGAGGCCTTATAAAAGACAACCACTGTAGAGTTAGTCCAATCTTAAGAGTTCTTAAAGTGTTGTCTCAAGAGGATGTCATTTAATTTGTCTGAACTTCTATTCCTAGAGCTGCCCACCTGTTAACAACAGTCTGCTGTTCACAAGTGTCTTTATTAAATCTTATCTTTATTAAATCTATACACCTCATTAGGTTTCATGCCAGTTAGTGCTGTTAGAATGAACCATAATGCCCTGCTGTGAAGACATTTTTCTTTAGCATGTTTAAACACATGTTTTAACATCAGATTCGGAATAATTCTTAATTCTTTCAAAGAAAAGCCTGATATTAAGTACACAAAAACACAAGCTGTATTTACATCAATTTCGCTATAAAAATAAAACTGTGTTTTATTTGTAATGGAATATTACATTTATTTAACATGTTAACTACAATGTGTAACATTTCAACTTTGTTAGTTGAGCATGTTACACTTCAAAATGCTAGAAACATACAGGTATGCACCTTTAGTTTTTTGCATAACATAATTTACCCTAACAAATACAAAGTTTCTTATATTCTCACTGAGAGCAAAAATTAGAAATAATTCAGTGAAAATGTTGCAAGTTTTTCCTGCTCATTTGAGGTTTTACAACAAGAGTAGGGAGAATACAAAGTTGTTTTATTTCTTCTCATTTACCACAGTCAAATACCATGTGTCTCACAGTAACTGTCTTGAACACCAGAATCACTCTTTGGGAGCTTATTGTCCTTTGGTGTAATAAATGAGGTTTCCTACATTGCAGACGGTCCTGCTTTCCATTTAGTTTACTACAGCAGGCATTTTGGCCAGCGTTTCAAGACTTTATCTTAAATAGATAAGCACTTGAGGAGGAATGCAAAACAGGCAATTCAACAAGCATAGGTAAATAGAATAAGCTGCTCACACTCACCAAATGTTGAGCATTTACTTTTACTATAAATGTTGTTGGCATGGTCAAGACTAAAGTGGTATCTGCCAGGGTTCTTTATTTAGAGGTAATAAATTTTCTTTCGGTCATTACCTCATGATTTGTAAAGATCACAGGTGTTGTCTACACTGATGGTTCACAGGTTATTTTAAGCGAGGAAAGCAAGACTGTCTCTAACAATCAGTTAGACACTTTACTCACTAATCTTTAAAATATGTGATAACTCCCAGACAAGCCGCATTCCACTTTTATGTTGTATTTGTCCAAGCCTGTAAATAGTCACATTCACTGTGATTCAATAGCTTGGGTTAACCTACATAAATTGTTACATGCCCACAGTAAAACTGGTATGGCAACTTCCCAGAATAACTGATCAACAATAAGTGTAATCTTAATAACCTAAAGGGGAGCTAAAATAAATAATGAACAATAAAAAATAAACTTGTATTTGTGGGTAAACTTATTTCTGAAGGGTGCTGCTTTACTAAAGTAAACCTCAAGCAACAGCTTTGTAGGTGTAGCTGTGGCTATTTATCTCTCTTGTAACAATGTGTGACTGAGCAACACTGAAACTTAAAGGTGGCCAACAATGTTACAGTCCTCACCGCTGACCTCTGGAGCAGTTCTCTGCACTGTCCCTTTAGGAAGGCAGGGTGTAGAGTTTAACCCCTTGGACTGACTGATTGCTGCCCCAGTGACATTAGCACGGCAGCTAATGACAGCAGCGTGAGCGCCAGCCAGTAGTTTCAAACGTTGCCCAAAAGTATAAACATTAAGGCAGAAAACAACCAAAAAACCCTGGGTCTGGTTGACGGAATGAATGACTCCATCCAGCTACAAAACACACACAACAATAACGTTTCACTGAACGAGCTATCGGCAACTTTTGTGCTAAAGTTAGTGTTACAGATGTGTTATTACCCTTAACATTGACTGCTGAATACATGGAAATGTGCAATCGGATAATGTTCAGCAACTAATCGGTTGATAATACAGCAGTGCTGACGGCTCTCTGTTGATAGCCATCTGGCTAAGAAGTAGCTTTATAACGTTAACAAATGGCTTGACGAAGCTAACGGTTAGCGAAGTTAGCTTCGTCAAGCTAGATAGCTAATAATGTGCTTATTGAATGAAAAGATAAAAGTGAACTTAATTCACACAGGTTATTTTTCAAACAAACAACCAGTTAGCAGCATGCCGACAGTAGTTTGCATTTAGCCTTAGTGCTAGCGGACAGCCGGCAAATGTTAGCTGAATGCATCTGACAGTTTAAACCGCGCAGCCCTTCCCAGATTGCCACAATAGCAGGCAGCTTCATTGAGCGCTCTTTGCTGAATTCAAATTACCTTGAGCTGAACACTTTTGAACAGCTGATGGAGCTGCTGATGTCGCACATAGCTGTATAACTCGGATCCTGAGCCTTTTCCCTCTCGACGTGAAAGGCATATATAGACAACAGTATGCCCAACAGGCAAACGAGAAGCCTAGCTATTCTTTCCCACCGAGGGGTGGACACTCTCAGGACGGGCGCCGCCATCACTCTCTGGCCTAGCTGGAGACACGCATACATACGCAGCGAGTTCGCCTGTGAGACAGAACTGCGACGTGGAAAAGCGTCAGGACGTGCCACACCGTGAGGGGCGGGACGCGGGGCTGAGGAACAAAACAGTGCAGTGACACGGAACATGCGGAAATCTTGCAAAAAAAAAAGTTCATCTCAGTCCGCTGGTGTCTAACAGTGCCCACTGTCATTATATGCATTATCTAATGGCATCGCAATATGTAATGGAAACATCGATTACCATATAGTATTTGGGTATTCATTTTTCCATATTGCAAACTCATTACAGTTACTATATTTTACTGAACTGATCTTCTCACAAAGTTATTGCGTGCTAGCATAGTTTTAATATAATAATAATTTTAAACGTTGTTTGATACACACAACCCATTTACTCACATATAGGCCTACCTAACAGATTACACAAGAGAATGAGAGAAGGAAAAAACAGTAAAAAACAGAGACAGAGTTACGACATGAACATTCAAAAACATAACATGAACATAACAAAAAAATATAAAAAGGAAGTATATAAGACAAACTAGCCTAGCGAATATCAAACAGCCGCCACTATATGAAAGCAGAG
>JAPZDZ010000006.1:3436086-3450412 GCA_029783805.1 Acanthurus tennentii | reverse complement strand
GCACTTCATGATGCTGGATGGTCTCTGAGACAAATAGGGACAGGTGGTCTAATAAATTTGTTAAGCACTGTATATATTCGCCATTAACCAATTGCTAATTAGCATGCAAATTTGTAGCACATGGGGATTTTATTAGTTATCAAGCATGCATTGATGCCTTATTCTGCACTACAATAATTAGCTGTTATCCCTCAATAGTGACCTAAATCCTGCTTACTGGTAGAAAGTAAGGCACTTAATAACAGTCTCAATAACCTGACCTTAACTCCGACTTTTTACTACCCTAACTGCCAAAATCAGGCATTAATTATTGCTTTATAACAACTAATGGAGCTAATATGTTACTTTGCACACTAATAAGCAACTAGTTAATGAGAAAGATGTGTACCCTAACATAATTTTTAACAGAATGCTTTTATATTAAACTCAATATAAACTCAAACATCAGATGTGCACATGAGGTTTAAGGCGGCTCTGTTGATTCACCTGGTAAAAGATGTGGAAGTTCCTCTCATTGGCTGGTTGGCAGGCAACCCTGGTCTTCTCTAGCAAATATGTCTGCACAGACGCCCCCACTAACAGCTGACACCTTCATGTACAAATAACATGCTGAACAGATTAAACAGAACAACTTGGATTATAGTTACATACATGAAGCACAGCAGGCTCAGCTGTAAGCACCTGTCGAGCTGGAGCTGGATGTACTTTCCGAAGCGACTGCTGTTGTTATTCCGCAGCGTACAGGCATTGCCTACGTGGAGGAGGAAGTGTTAATCGAGGGACCTTATACTGTAGTGATTTTCAAATAAACAAAGCACCAGTAAACAGTTCACTCACCAAAGGCTTCCATGATGGGGTTGGAATCCAACACCCTCCTCTCTATCCTCTCCACGGTGTCCTGACTCTTCTCCACAGAGGAGGAGGCCGCCACAGTGGCATAGTATTTCATCAGGCATCGAGATGTCCATGTCTACAAAGAAACAAATTATTGGACCGCTACAGATTGTTTCTACTAACCCAATTTACATAGATCACTTATTTATGCAGGGCTGCAACTCACTATTCCTTATTCAAAGCTCAAAGATAAAGATTAAGATATTCAAGGCAGCAATTTCTCACATCTTGACAATCTCTGGTCACATCACCTGTCTCCTTAACTGATTACTGCTATTTATTAAATTTATCAACTCTACAATGATGACATAAAGTAATAATGATAACTCTATAAAATGAGAAAATATGACAATTTGCCATCAGATGTTAAATGACAAAAACTATGGACCAGAACAGTTTTTGTGCATTTAGAGCAGCAGATTATCTGGTTTGACTATGAAGTGCCAACAGACAGACACGTCCAAACTGCCCTCACAATTTTGTGCTGAACAAAGAACAACAAATAAGTACACTGAACACTTGTGAACATGCTGAACATGCATTAATAATATTCAGGGTGTGAATCACACAAAGTTTTGACACAAGCCAGCTTACAATTGCCTAAGCAGCTTAGTTCATATTCAGTACACTGACCAGTGACCCAACTCTTACAGTTGAATCTGTAGCACTGACAGTTAAAAAAAAAAAAAAAAAAAAAGAGTTGACCCCTGGTTGGAGTAGCTGTGTAAGTTTATTTCTTAAAGCTTAACTTAGCACTCTACGTGTGGATTTACCTTTCCTGCACCGCTTTCACCACTAACCACCAGGGATTGGTTCACCGGCTCCAGCTGGCCTTTAACATTCCTGTAGGCTTCTTCCGCCACAATAAATATATGTGGTTTGAACTCCTGTCAACAAAAATTTACAGACTTGTAAAGATGCTGGTCATTCCTGCATGAAGGGCCATCTGTGTCTTAGAGAGGTTCCAGAGTTTCATGTGCTTGATTTGACAAGAGAAGGCAGAAAGGGGAAAGAAGATTTATGTCCTCAGTGATAACACACCAGCATGGATGATGTTATAAGCAAAGTTGGTAAACATCAGACAAATTCCTGAAATTTTGATCGCTGTTGACTTGTGACACTTGTGGTACAAGTTGGATCATTTGTGACGGTCTGTATTAGTGCAGATTAATTTTTTATGGTCAAGAAGAACACCTTTTCTAAAACACAAACTCTCACCATCTATCTTTCTCCAAACATTATTTAAACCCTTACAGAGAAATATTCACAATTTAGCTGAACTGCAGTGAGAGACAGTCTGGACTTTGTAAATACCTGAGGCTGAGGAGCGCAGTGGTACTCCTTCATCACATCCAGAGAGTAAAGGTCTGGGATTGACTGGAAAGGGTTAAGTGCCACCAAGGTGCAGCCAGCATGGGTGTAAAAC
The DNA here is from genome assembly GCA_029783805.1 of Acanthurus tennentii. NCBI lineage: Eukaryota > Metazoa > Chordata > Actinopteri > Acanthuriformes > Acanthuridae > Acanthurus > Acanthurus tennentii. The sequence continues at coordinate 3,448,092 of JAPZDZ010000006.1, read as the reverse complement.
ACCCTCACACTGTACCTGGCCTGCAAACATTTTAGCACTGCAAGTGAAAAAAAAACATTAAATATCATTAGGTATTAACAGGAAAACCAGGCAAGTCAATATTTTACAGATGATAACAGCCAGAGGCAGGAACAAGGCAGCAGCATTAAAATGGCAAAGATATGCTTGTCTTAACTAAACTCCTTTGACTATATCAACTAAAACCTTTACAAAATAAAGATTAAAACCCATGATATCTTTTCTAACAAAATGTAAAGGACAATAAATTATTGTGCCAAGACAAAAAAGAAAAACACTGATAGGAGAAATGTTTTCAATGTATTTTTACAGTAATAATGGTTTCAAACTCCAAGACATTATGCTTCATATATACCTACAGTATCACATACATATAAGGAATACAAGAATCATTGGGCTTTTTTTTGAGACTTAAGTCTGTCAGTTAAGTTAATTGTGCCCTTGGTTCACTGACCTGAGCTTGCTTTGCAGCCTTTTGCCAGCAGGCAATCGTCATACACTTTTTTTTGTTAAATCATCTCTCATCTAGACTTGGTTAAATAATACACAGCAAATGCTGTCTAATGTTTTAGTTTATAAAAGGTGAAATGACTTGAATGTCACTTGGCTGTAATAACCGGTACTACCAGCACCAAGCCCAATGATGCATTAAGTTTATGTCATCATGTGATGGCCCTTACCTGTTGTTGGGGTCACTGGGTTGACTTTGGTGAGGTCGTCATAAGTATGGAGTTGATCTTCATCAGTAAGGAAGGCCTGAATTTCTCCCTCCAGGGAATCATTTAGGGACAGGTGAGGAGAATGGACTTTGTTAGCAAATCCTTTCACCTATGTAAAAGTCACAGAAAAAAAGATGTGTTTCCAACATGTACCAACACCTTACTAGTCATACAAAGGAAATGGGTGGAAACAATAGTTAAAGGCTAAAAAAATAGAGAAAAAAACTTTATTCAACATTTGAAAAATGAAAGAAGAGGATTATATTTTTATGCACTTTGTATTTTTTCTCCCCATAATTTTGGGCAAATATTTAAAACATTAACACCGTTCTCTGGCAGTAAGAAACCAGATAGCTGTGCTCAAACTGTTCTTGCCATCATGATATCAAGCCTCATTTGTCCAATTTACAGCAGGTTGATTCAGCAAGTTTGATTCAAGGTTATGGTATTATTTTTAAAATGGGGCAGTTAATTGTTAATTAACTGCATAACAGCCCATAGTTGAACATAGGCTTCTGCTATGTGTTGTGTGTTCAGTCACAATCACTTTAGAGTGACAAATGGAAGTGTGCCTTATCCTGTCGAAATCACATGGCCTAGACTTGCAGTCTGTCCAACAACTGTCAACTGTCTAAGGTGCTAAATTTGTGCAGACAGAATTAATCCAATAGCAGCAGCCTACATCCCATCATTCTCTAAGGGCATTTAAAACCATGTCAACAGTCTTAATGTCATTAATGTGATACGTATTTAGGCTATTTAATGCTAAAGGAATAATATCCTGAGAGCACAACAGATCCAGCAGACATGTAGCTAAAACACAGGATCACACTGCAGGTAGAAGGAGTTTAGAAAGCACTAGGTGGCTTAAAATAAATATTGTTTGTACAAAGATCATTTATAGGTAGATAATGAACCACGCGTACACAAAATTATTTTATGAAGTTCTGTATCACCTGTCTGAGTAGCTCTCAATTGTTGTTCAATTTCCAAACTCCTGTCAAAAATCTACCAATTTAGTGAATCTTGTCAATGTAATAGCAAACTGGAAAACTACCCCAACTTAAGGTGCTAGCTTAACATTTAGAGCCACAAGTAAACACAAAACGTTGAAGCAGCGTTAACCATTGTCTTTATGCTGGGATTTTTTACAAAAAAATCTTACTTCTTACACGTTTCAAAGTAAAGTTAGTAAGCAACAGTTTGACAGGTATCAATGTGACGACTATATTGCTGCCACCTTCTGTCAAGCCTGCCACAAAAACATTGCCGGCGTCCGGCACACTACACAATACATTACGGTAGTTTTTCTGTCAGGTATGCGTCAATAAAAGTTTTACAAAGCGTTTGGATACAAACCAACCAATCACAAATTAAAGCGGGTACAGGACAATAAAGTCGCTCCATGCGAAGTTATCATCATGGATTATCTTTTACAGTTCACATACAAAACATAAAACGCTAAAAATTTCTTAACCAGAAGTTGAGAGACTGTAGTAGGGTGTTCCCGAGACCCGTGCCGTAGCTTACCGTTCCCCCTCCATGTCTGTATCCCGCTCCAACTCTACGACCGTTGTCCTCAGAACTCATTGATAATACCGTTAATTTTGTATTAGTCTGAAACTAAAATAATAAATTTGATGACTATGCCTAAGTGCGTCTACAGGTTCAGGTGACTTGCAGTTATTCTGCCCTGTAGTCCTGAACCTCAGTAGTTTCCATTTTGTCAGACAGTCCTCAAGGACGAGCTGCCGTGGCTGTTGCCTGACTGAGCGACTGCCTCCCAAACTCCCGAACCACGCAATGCTTATTCCCGCCCTCTTTCTAATGCTTCAGGGACCCAACTGTCCCCGTTGGCTGAGGGATTTCCTTTACATGCCCTTAGTTTCTGCCGCATAGATTGCGGAATTTTTAATTCCAATAAATCGCTCTTACAACTAGGATTTTTTTAGTTAAATCCAGCTTTCCTTCCAAACATCCGATAGTGAATTCACTAAACATCGCCGGTCATTCTGCAGTTATCAGATGTTCAACATAGATACTAACTGTGCATGTTATTTGATCGTTGTAATCATGATATACTTCCACTTTTAAAATGATGTTTAGAATACTAGAAACTGGAATTTGCCAACTCTTCCCTCGCTAGGATGGCGACGGATGAACCAGAGCTACGCTACCACTGATTGGCTAATGTGCGTTGCATTCGATGCTAGATTGCTTAGGTTTTAAATATAAGGAGCGAGGATTGGTTGATATTAGGGCAAGAATGTCAGGGTAAGCCAATCATAGGCAAAGTAGGAGAGATTGTTCCGTCGCCATCCGAAAAGTTCCCAGAAATCCGAGTTTGATTAAATGCAGCATAGAGGTGGACACACGGAAGTAAGTGTAGAAGCTCTCATGGCTCCAAGTGACTAAATGTGAAACAGGTATTTTGGCGATTTTATTTCTTATTTCCGAATAGAAAAAACCGTGGCAGATATTAATATCTTGGTTATATTATTAGACGTCATGATGTAGATCGATGAATACATATGACTCCGTTAAATGTGAGCGCTAGTCAAATATTGTCCGGAAAAAAATAGTTATACTATCATGGTGATCAGTTTACGTTATTCTTGTTTACCTATACACCAACAAACAAAGATTATTTCAGATAGAAATTATTTAAACATAAGTTGAAATTGTTGCATTTGGCTGACTCTCTTATGCCTCTAAATCAGGATACTAAATACCCATATCCCTGTAGATTAACCGCGGTTTCTGTCATAGTACCCTAGAGTTCCATGCCTATTGAGCATATTAATATTTATTTGCCTTCAAGTAAAGCAACGTTTTCTCATTTAGCATTGGTAAAAAGATAACTTCAATATTTTCAGGCCATGGCTCAGAAGGAACTGAAAGAAGCATTTGTCAGTAATCTCAATGGGACCAGTCTGCAGGAGGTGGCAGTGGGATCCCTCCTCACCCCCTTATGCCTCATCAACAGAGGGCTGCTCATGATCCTGTACTATCAGGCCATAGGGACTCATCTGCTGCCACAAATGCTGGTTTCTCACCTGCTCCTGGATTTCTCTGTGCTTGTTCTACCCCTTGTCCTGTCATGCACCATCCTGAGCAGCACTCTCCAGGAGGTCATCATGTGCTCAACCATTGTTTCAGCCTCTGTGATATGCTATATATGTCGTATCACTAGACAGCCTTCTCTACAGTCTACTATTAGCTCATTTCTTCAGAGTCACCTTCAGTTCAACCAGGTTCCTTTCATAACTATCTTCCGAGTGTTTGTGAATGTGAAGACAGCTATCAGCATTCTTGCCGTGGACTTCAGTGTCTTTCCAAGGCGATATGCTAAAACAGAAACCTATGGGACAGGGGTTATGGACTTTGGGGTTGGAGCATTTGTCTTTGCAAATGGCCTTGTCTGTCCGGAGGCACGTAGAAGGAACATCTCGGGATCCAAGATTAACTATGTCACGAAGCAGCTCCTGTCTGTGTGGCCCCTGGTTATTCTTGGTATGGGAAGGTTGGTGAGTGTCAAAATGAGCAGCTACCACGAACATGTCACAGAGTACGGTGTCCACTGGAATTTCTTCTTCACACTAGCCATTGTCAGAGTTGTGGCTTCTATAGTTTTGGCTGTTTTACCTGCCAGTCAGTCTTGGGTTTTTGCCCTTCTGATCAGCATATTTTATCAGTTCACTCTGGAGACGTCAGACCTGAAGGCCTTCATTATCCACAACAATGACAGAGAAAAGGACTTTCTCCATGCTAACAAGGAGGGAATATTCTCTGTAGTGGGCTATGTTGCCATCTACATGGCAGGAGTTCAAGTTGGACTCTATGTGATGCAACCGAGATCCCAGGTTAGACAGTGGCTTAAAGGACTTGTTAACCTTTTATTAGGAAGTTTTGTTTGTTTTGCTGTTTTGCAAATATGCCAGACATTTGTGGAGCCAGTGTCTCGCCGCTTAGCTAATTTACCTTTCTGTATATGGAGTGTTGCTCAGTCTTTGTTTTTTATGTCCTGCATTGGTATAGCTGATATGGTTTTACTGTTTTGCAAAAGAACATCAGGCTGTCATTTTCTACCCTCATCATGGAATTTGTGTACAAAACAATCTGATTTAGTCTCTGACAAAAAGACAGGTGAAGTTGAAAGACACTGCCTTGTCCAAGCTGTCAACAGAAATCAGCTGTTATTTTTCTTGCTTGCAAATGTCATGACAGGCTTCACCAACTTAATAGTGGACACACTTAGTTGTAGCAGTTTACTTTCAGTGTGCATTTTGTTGTTGTACATGTTCATGAATTGCTTTGTAATATATGTCTTGCATCTGTGTGAAATTACGCTAAAATTATGGTAAAACTACCTTTGTAAATGTAGTATGATGTTCGTTCATGTATTATAAAGGTTTTTTTGGACTGGAGGAGCAGATTTTAAAATTCTGGACAATTAAATGCACCAGGAAGAGTAAATGTTACATGTAAGGGGATTTTATTTGTAATGCTGAAAAAAACTTTTGTACTTGATATGTTTGTATGCCAATACATGTCTCAATAAAATAATGTCCCTTGGACTACAATATATTGTCAAACTAGATGCACTAGTGCACTTAATCTGTTTTCATATATATATATATATATATATATATATATATATATATATGTTTTTATCCCAAACAGTGTAGTCATAGCCACCAAACTATTCCCCTGTTTGCCTATACTAGATTTGTTAATTGTAGAACAAGTACTGGTTTGGATTTTAATACTTCAAACTTTAATCAGCAGTAAATCTGAGCTTTTTTTTTTCTTCAAGGGAAAGATTTTTAACTGATGCAGCGAATGAACTTGGCCTGTACTGTGAGCCATAAAGCTCCTCTGTAAATTTATATATGTGTACTTATCTCTTGTTTGTCACTTATCCACTTTTGCCACTTTTTTCTTTAAAACTTTTTTTGAGAGATTTTTTTTTCAACCCAACATTTTGCTGCTTTAATCTCACTGAATGCAACATTGTTCACTTCATTCTTAAATGTTAAAGAATAAAAACTTAAAAGCAACTGTCTGTCGACCATCTTTGCAAGCAGTTTACCAAACCCTCCTCAAAAGTATCAGCCAGTAACAAATGTACCTAAAACAGGTGGATACAAAGGAACAAGAAAATTAAAATAAAGTTTAAACCTTAGATCATACATTGATTTCAAACAAATTGAGAATATTATAGCTTTACTTGCAAAACACGTCCAAATATAATACAATGCGCCCCCTGGAGGCCACACGATTGCAACGTCAGCTACTACGTGAGGAGGGCAAAGGTCAAATCAGCAACGAAGGTTCCGCCACCGTTGCAGCTTCGCTCCTTCACGGTCGCACTTGTTTATTTTTTAAGAGGAAGAAAATCAGAAGCGGGTTAGTAAAACACTGTTTGTTTTTATTCAAATGATCCCTTAATTCGTCAAGATGAGACATTGTGGCCAATATTTTAAATGTCAGTAAAAACCGCTGTTAAAAGTAACAGTTGCTAAGTAGCTTGTCACCTAGTTGGAACTTTATGTAAGCCGTGTTCAGGCTTGCTAATGTTAGCTTCATGGGACAACGATGCTAACTAGTGAGCTAGCCAAGTTTGCTGTAATCGACAGTGCGTAGACAAATTGTATAAAAACTGCAGAATATTTGTCTTTTTGTTAAAGCATGGTAAACTTTTGTCTATGTACATAATTTGAGAATGTTTAGCACAGAATTCACCGACCGGCTTTCCCAGTTTCTAAAATCGTTCTGTCAAATGAAACTAGCTAGCAGGCTAATGGTAACTGGCTAGCCGCCTGGTTATTGCTTTATCTTTCCCAGCAGATAGACGTTACTGGATTTCTGTCTGTACGTAATTCTTTCCAAAACAGCTTAAAACAAATTTTAAAAACTCAAAACAAAACACAGTCCTCTCTACCCCAAGCTATCGTTTCTTGGTTGTTTTGTTCTTTTAGCGAGTTACATTTAGGTCAAGACAAATCTTTTCGTACTGCATCAGTCTAAGTAACCCAACTTGTCAGACGTTGTTAACGTCAGTAAACAATCGGCCTTTTTTACGGCGTTTTAGTGGCATGTAGTCCGTAATGTAGCTTTTTTTGTTCTCTTCTAGTGTCAATATGATGTTGTAGTTAGCTCACAATGACCTGCAACAGATCAACATTAGCTTGGTGTAGCCTTTGCTGATGTCAAATGTGGTCAGTCGATGTCTTGTGTGTCACCTGCAGACTAGCTCCTCAGCCAAACTGGAAGAAGTCATGGCACGTCTGGTGGCAGTATGCAGGGAAGGGGAAGAAGACTACCCATTTCTCGCAAGACAGATTCCTCTGTATATCGATGATACGCTGACGGTAAACAAGTTCCCCCATATACTGTATATGACCATAAGGAGAATGTTTATGAAGATCACAGGTGCTAAATGGCTAACACTATCGTAAGCCTCTTTGGGTCATGTGTTAGCACTCCACATCAGTTCTTTGACGGATTTAATGTCCAGAAGTAAGGGCTTGGTTATTACCAGACAAGCCTCAACTTGTTTTAAGGGACATTAATTGAGTTTTGCTTAGCTTGTTGCACAACTTATTAGACACCACATTAAAAAGCTTAAGGTTTTAACAAATGAATACATTTCAGTGGCGAGGGAGAAATGACACACTTCATACAACATAGCATCACACGCTGACAGTAAACCTAGTATATTCATTTAGAATGCTAAACACTTGAGTAACTGAAATGAAGCCTGTTTATAGTGTACATTTCAAAATTAATGGCCACTATTCAGTCAATCAATATTAACCAAGAAGTTGATCATTGCGTATGTGCCTGCCATACCAAACGTCTTAAAAGTGACATATTTATGCTATAAACAGTGACTCAGAACATTTTCTGAGAAATGTTTTTGCCTATTGAAAATTACCAGCACAGCTGAAATAAATTTCTATGAATTTCTTTATTGTACATTAATTGTTGTTAATATTATCTTTTGTTCAGATGGTGATGGAATTTTCTGATAGTGTCATGGATGTTGATGGCCACGAAATAAACATGTCTCATTGGAAACAATTTTCTGAGGTATGTAGATTTAATTTTACTTAGTAACCTTATTAAAATGTACAAAAACATGTGATGTGCTTTCTAGTCTTTATCTGCCACTACATCCGGAGGCTGAGACAAAAAGTATATATGATGACAGATGTATGATTCATTTGGCTCCTAGTATCACTCCAAGCTGAAGCAGCAGGACCTGAATATGGCGCTGATGGTGACATCGAGAGAGGTTTACAGTGCATTATCTCAGCTGGTATCATGCGTGGGCTGCAGAAGGAGTGTGGAACGCCTTTTCTCTCATTTGGTGGAATCAGGAAACCCTGCCCTGGAGCCCCTCACAGTGAAACCCACTGGCATGCTCTCTGTCACCAAAGCCTGTTTAGCAGATGTGAAGAAGCTCTACACCCTCTTCTACATCCATGGGTAAGATATGGATAAATGTGTTTCATTTTCACTGCCAAATCAACAATTTAATGTATCAAAAGAGAGCAGCTAGAAATAAAACAAAGAAAACCAAAATTATGGGTGTGGTATTAACTAGTAATTCTCTCTGAGTGTGTTAAAACTAATACAGAAGGATAATGTACCACGCTTAAGTATTGCTATTTTCTAATAACAGAACCATCATTTATCTCTTTAGTGGGCTTAATGTGTACTGATTATCACGTTTAGTCCTATGAGGCATAGATGTAACTATGGAGTTCAATAAATAAACTGCAAGCTATCCACATACTGAATTATCTTAGGCACTATTGACACAGTGTCTTGTTTAGTGTCAGTTTTGGCAAAAGCGTAACATGCACTGTAATATTATTTGTTAATACTGGGATTTTATGAAAAAATTCACTGTCTTTTTGTTTTAACAGGTCAAAGCTGAATGATATGATTGATGCTATTCCAAAAAGTAAAAAGAACAAGCGCTGTCAGTTACACTCCTTGGACACACACAAACCTAAACCTTTGGGGTGAGGCATATAAATATTTTCATCTGTTTTTTTCATTAAACTGTTACACTGTTTTTTCTATTAACAGCATTAGGACCTCAGTGTTAGGAGGCTGTGTCTGAGATCTGGAATGATAACTCTTTCTAGCAGGCTAGGCTGCTGTGTTTAAGTAGCGAAACCAAAAGAGAAAGGGTCACAGTGTGGTGGTATTCCAGTGGAAGAGAGGGAATATTTTCCAACCTCTTGCCTAGATCATAGTTTTTATCATACAGCCCAATTCAAACATGCTGGCTTTGTGTAAATGTAGTCAACACAGTTGAGCACATAGAGGCTAATGAGCCAAATATTTCCCTCAGCAGTTGGTAAAGAGCAACACCAGAGCTAAAAAAAAAAAAAGTGAATATTTGGCTCTGATTTATTAGATGGGCAGAAATATATCTCACAATGAATTCTAAAGGTGCTTTATATCTGATAGATGTTCAGCAGTTTGTGAACAGATGTTCTACTGTTTGTGAACAGTTGAATATTGCTCCTCTCTGGTGGCTAAAAAGAAAAAATCTTTTACCGCAGGTTTAAAGGATTACTTTGTTTTCCTTACAGGGGAAGCTGGATGGATGTGTGGGAGCTGATGTCTCAGGAGTGCAGAGATGAGGTGGTCGTCATTGATAGTAATTGCCTCTTAGAGACGCTGGAGACATACTTGCGTAAACACAGGTAATGTGTGACCATCACAGCCCTTATTTCCCTCTCTTTGTGTCAGAGGCTTAAAAAGAATTGAATTAACTTTGTATTTCTGTCCTGTCCACAGATTTTGCACTGACTGTAAGAATAAAGTGCTGAGGGCATACAATATCCTGGTGGGGGAACTGGACTGCAGTAAAGAAAAAGGGTACTGCGCAGCCTTGTATGAGGGACTTTGCTGTTGCCCCCACGAACGCCACATTCATGTGTGTTGTGAGACTGACTTCATTGCTCACCTCCTTGGCCGGGCAGAGCCTGAATTTGCAGGAGGCTACGAGTGAGTAAAGATTTAAACAGTGGATGCCACAGACCTCATTTTCACCACTGTCATGCATTGATCAATATTTTTTTACATTCAGGTAATGTTTTGTATTTTGTTTTATTTTTTCTTTAGACGCAGAGAGAGACATGCCAAAACCATTGACATTGCTCAAGAAGAAGTCCTGACCTGTCTGGGTATTCATCTATATGAGCGCCTGCATAGAATCTGGCAGAAGCTACGAGCAGAGGAGCAGACCTGGCAGATATTGTTCCATTTGGGCATTGATGCACTACGCAAAAGTTTTGAGGTACATGACTTGTGGGCCAGTGTGTTTTGGTAACATTTCAGAACAATTCATCAGATAAAAAATGTTTTACCACTGTATCTATTACCATGCCCTTAGATGGCAGTTGAGAAGATGCAGGGGATCAGTCGACTGGAGCAGTTTGTCGAGGAGCTGTCTGAGGAGGAGAGGGCCAAAGAACTGAAGCAGGAGAAAAAGAGGCAAAAGCGAAAAAATCGACGCAAAAACAAATGTGGCTTTGACATATCTGAACAGGAGACGGAGGACAAGGAGAAAAACTTGGATGAGGTAAACCTCAACCAACAGTGCTGAGTTAACAGAGTCTGTAAAATAAATATCCCATGGTACATTATTCTAGATTCTTGTGTTTATCTGCATCTAAACATCTGTTCCTTTATTTACACTTGGCTCATTGGTATCTTGCAGGGTTCACTGGAAACTGCGGAGGGCTCCTGCAAAGTCTGTGGTAGCCAGAATGAGAATGAGGATGAGGAGGCCGGATGTGATGAGAGTGCTGCTGCCAATCAAAACACTTCCTGTAGCTGTACAGACAACATCAAACAGGGTAAAAATGCCTTTAATGAAACCATCTGTTTTTCAAAGGCAAATTTGCCACCTATAAATAAGAACCCAAATTGCTTCGACAACATACTGCTTCTCAGATACGCTGGTGTCTTTGTTCAGATCAGCATTGCTCCTCTTATGTACTCTCCAAGTTTTGGTGGCTTTGCTTAAAGAAGGTTTAACAGGGCTAGAAAAATAGGTTTTAAGCTGATTTCAAGATTGTTCTCTGCTTGAGCACTATTCCAAGAGGTTTTTTATATTTAATGAAACTTTATTTTCAATCCAAACAAGCCAATAAGGTCCAATTTTTTTCCTGCCTATATTTAAAGGAGAAAATTTTATTTTAAAAAGTCACAGCCCAACCACAGACAATACTACAAGTCACCATGTGTGTCTGTGGAGGTCATTGTACTAGCAATGAAAGATAATTATAAGGACAAACTTTGAGAAATTGCATTTTTCATGTTTTTCTCCAGATTTGTCCCCCCACAGCAATGGTAGTGACTGGGGCTACTCCTCAAGTATGGAGGGCAGTGAGTTAGGATCACGAGAGGGATCTGACGTCGCCTGCTCTGAAGGAATATGCAACCACGATGAAGCAGGTCTGCTTTAAGCTGCTCTAAGATGCCAAGGACCAACATCAGGAGCCATGTATAGTATCTCAAATTTTTTTCACCCTGTTTTTGTTTTTCTTTTGCAGGAGATGACTCAAATGCCCTTCACTGTGCTGAAGACAAAGAGGAGGATGCAACAGATAGTTGTGTGGACTGCTGGCCACACTCTAATGAAAACACTCAATGCAAGAGTAAAAAGAAGAAAAGGAAGGGCAAGGGTTTATGGAACAATCAGGTAGGACAACAGATTGTAGAATTCACATGCTGTCTTTAGAATATTTTAGGTTGTGTAACATATTTCACCTGTTTGCACATTTCCACAGGGACAAAAAGGTGAAGGTTGTATGGCAGATGGGAATTCAACAGGCCACAGTCCACCATCATCACACATTTGTCGAACCAAAGAAATCTGCTCCACCTTATGTGGTGATAGCTTTGCCAGCATTGCGCTAAGATTGCCATGGACAGCACATCAAACGAACCTCAGCCTTCATGCAGGTCCTCCAGATGCAAACATCAGTCTCGTGGAACTTCTGGTTAGTAAGAAAACACTCATAAGTAGACCTTCCGCTCAGAGACTATTTGTCTTGTTATAGTTGGACAAGCTGGTAATTAATGACATTACTGACAACTTATTTGAATGTATTTCGTCGGCAAGCTAGAGAGACATTATTCTGAGTGGCAGAGCCCCTGTTCACAGTAAATGGTTTTACAGAAAATTGAGAGCTGATAATCTTTATACTCAACGACATTTCCCTTTTTCTAAATA
>JAPZDZ010000006.1:3404609-3419292 GCA_029783805.1 Acanthurus tennentii | reverse complement strand
CACAACAGCGATCCAGAGAAAGCAGCTGCAGTGTATGAGAGTATTAAAGTAAGAGTGTGCATTTGACTGATGGTCAACTGATGTATTTTACAGAGTCAAAAAGTACCTTAGTGCTGTTCCATTAATAATTCTAATTTTCTCCACCTTTTAGTGCTTGAAAGCAGACGACATAGCGAGTGCAGTCACATTTGTCCTCAGTGCCCCTCCTCATGTCCAGGTATCTCTGTCTCTCTTTCTCTCTGTCTGTTATACGATCAGTTGTATCAGTATCAAATGCCAGTATTTTTTTTGTTTCATCAGATTGGAGATGTGCAGATGAGGCCAGTAGAGCAGGTGTCATAGCGGTGAAACAGGAAGCTGCAGGAGGAGCAGACAGACGGCAGCCATAGTGACTCCTTAGCGACCTCTGCTGGGCACCGGGGAAGGGGGGGTTAAACAAATCAATTACAGCTGTGTTGGATCTGCAGGGACGTGGTCGGAGGGAGCTGGAGCCTTGAGGAGGCTGCGCAAGGAAATGAAGGGCGCGGACTTTGTAAACCACTACAAAAATACTACTGAATGCAGCAACCTGGTATTTGTGAATCATTGAGCTCAGCCCTCAACTGACCTGACTCCAAACTGCAGTAAGAACAAGTAGCAAAGGAGAGAGTTGCTGCTGTGTTATGTGGTCATCTGCATGACCATCACTTCAGAGGGAAGAGTATGCCATTGATTGCACAAGTTTTTTTGTTTTGTTTTTGTAGGTTATATGACATATCTTTTTGAAATTAAATGGAAAGAGTAATTGCTGTTTATAAGAATGACCTTTTTTTGTTAATTTTTTTATAAATATTTTAACTTTTTTGATCATAGTTATATGTGATCTCATACTCACTAACCATAGACAATACTATGTCTTACTCACTGTAACTTACCATCAACAGTCTGTCCATCCTGCTCCCTTTACTCACCAACTGTTTTCACAAGCACATTCAGTTGCCTGAGCTTGGATCTGTTCAGTTCCCAGCAACATAAAAGCAATCAGGAAACATGTGAAAGAGAGATTGCCATGTCTGTTAAGCACAAGTTTCTACAATCCACCTTTTTGCCTGTGTTATTTCAGTTCTGCACTTTGGATTCATTTATGAGGAGTTATCAGAAGGAAACACTGGCAACTTATGAAGGGGAAAAAAACTAACTCCATGCACATGTATACCCTAAAAATGTGTACCTTTCAGTGGAAATTTCTCTTTAAATTAATAAATAAAAAACAGTTGCCCAATGGTAAGTTGTGCTTTGTCTTTTGTTCTCCAGATAGACTTTTGCAGTCAATTTGTCATTACTGATGTAAGAAACGAGGTGTGGACTTTGATCAAATTTTATGACACCTTATATGACCCCATCAAGGGTTGAATGACCCGTGTAGTCCTCTGTTAACCACCAGCATATAACATTTTTATCAGCCTTGCCCTGTTTGACCCTGCCCCTTCATTTGACCTAATAAATGAGTCAGCAACAATCAATCCAGTGATTTATTTTGTCAGGATACATAGTTCAATTCAAACATTCAACTGCACTAACTATGAAGTTAAAAAATCTTATTTTTTTTTATTTTATTTGCTAAAATGTTCATTATGTGTTCAATAAGTACATTAGTGGATCTCAGATTTTTCCACACCTAGAAGTACATGAACAGACATGGCCAAAAGATGGCAGCCTTGGTAAGGTAAAAAGCTGTAACTGAAGGCAGAGCTTTGTCACGACAAGGGAGGTATTGGCCAGTTATTGCATGTGTATGCATCAATAACAGATTCTAAACACTGTCTTTTAGCAACTTTTCCACATAAAAATTTAGTAAAACTGTTTGCTGAATTCAACAAAATCTTGCAAGTGAAATTCATAGGCTCACAAAAGAGGCCAGTTCAATATATCTGCTTTGCAGATTTGCAGCAACACATTTTCACAATCATTCAAGTAATTTTTGTAGCATACTTCGGTTAGACTTTCTTAGCAGTAGTTTGTGTATGATTTAAAGGTGGTTGCAGACATTTGTGATTACTTTTAGCTGACTTAGAGTCTGCCAATCCACATGGCTCAGTTGCCATTATAATTGTGCAAATCTCCGAGATCACTCCCATTGGAAAGGTTTGTTTCAATGGGAGGTTTTTCAGTGGGAGGTTTTTCAGGTAGATACATGGAGGTGTTGACGAAAGCTATGACTGCAACTTTGTGTATTCCTCCCCTCTCGTAATAGGCCATCTTTTTCAATTCATCCAGTGCGTATGGTCTGATGGACAGCTTCAGTCTCTGTAGAAATTGCCAACAGTATTAATAAGCATGACAAGGAAACACATTCACATTGGTATTAATTGTCTTTGTTGGGGAGGGAGAAAGCAAATGGTAAGCTCACCTGCATGAGTGAGCCAGGAAGCACCCACAATGTGTGAATAGCAGCCAGAGGAATCCAGATAATGGAGGCCATGGCAATGACCCAGCCAACCCCCTGGGCCCAGGGAGGGAAGACATAGTCACCATAGCGGGCTGGTGTGAACTGGATGACGGAGAAAATCAGGATGACCTGCAAGAAACATTTAAAGCTTGATTGTGACATTTTAGGCTTCGCTTTAGGGAAAAACACTTAAATCTGAGGTATGTTGATGAAAAAAATGCCTGTTGACTTACAGTGATCAGCACAGGATTAATTATCAGCCAGCACACCTTAAAAAAGATATTTGCACCTTTTCCAGTCATCTCTTTTAGGTTATCTGAGAGCCGAGTCACTCCTGCACATCGAGAGCCACATCAGTAAACAGCCATTCATACACTTTTTGACTTTTACAGAATGAGCAAGGAGAATGAAAGACAGACATCATCAGATAGATACATATAGCCTTACTTGTTGTGTCAAGGTATGATTACTTTTAGAGAAAGAGGCATCAATATTTAAAAAAAAACACTAACAAAAGAAACACAACTAAATGTGTTTTTTCTCACCATAACACCAACATATGGCCAAAATCTCAAAGAATGCAAGAAACATGATGGACACTATGGCAGTGTAATGGTCCATCAGCTGGAAAACATAGATTCCCACCTAAACAGAGACACACTCATTACAAAAATGTGGAGATAATGTGATCACATGTCAGTTTCGCTCAGTAAATTACAAATTTTACCTGCATGACACAAGGAATTCCCAGGAGGAAAGCTGTAATACAAACAACAAGGACAAACACTTCTTTTCGCTTGAAGTATTTAATCAGCTTTTGATAATATCCATCCAAGAGACTGGTCACCATTACTTCAACCATTGCAAACTGCCAAAGAAGAACAAAGAAAAAAAGTTGTGCAGTAGTTCTGTAGGGTTGGTGCAGACAATTAGACTTTTTTGGCAAATTAACTCTGAAGTTTGAACATTTTCCTCATTAACTACCTCACTGTCCAGACCAAGGCAGAGCAGCATGAAGAAAAACAGCACAGCCCAGAGCTGAGCCACTTTCATGTTGGCAAAGGCTTGTGGGTAAACAACAAAAACCAATCCTGGACCTAGACACACACACACAAATATGTAGTATTGCTGATTTTTAAAAAAAGTTCATAATTAATTGCTGTGACAGTAAGAGCAATATCTGGAAAACTTATCAACACCTCTGATGTTTCACAACTCAATCCGTCACTTTTCATTTCTCCTTTATCTAATCAAAGTAATAAGCCAGTCACCCAAGTATCTTTTGGAAAAAGACAACACTTTCTAAGACAAAACTAAATCAAAATAATTTATAAATCATCCTATTTTGATTACTTACCATCCACAGCAAGATCTTCAATTTTAATATTCGTCAGATAAGACATGTAGCCAAAGGCAGAGAAAATAACAAAACCTGCCAGGATACTGGTGAGGGAGTTGATGATGGCTATAGCCAAAGTGTCCCTGTGGGGAAAGAATATGATTTCTCTGTCACTTTCTTTCTGCCCAGAGAGAACTATTGTCACTGTTGAGTGAAGATGATTTTGTTTTATTACTTTAGAACATTGTTGTTGAAGTTGTTGTAGCTGGACATGGCCATGAGGGAGCCGAAACCAATCCCAATGGAATTGAAGATCTGAGCTGCAGCGTTCACCCACACCTGCAATACAAACGGATGAAATCACCGAATTCTGCAATACCAATCGTAAATACTCAAGCCAATAATATAAATGCTTGTATAAATCTTTCCTCTCAGTCTGCCGCAGCGTCAGCTCTCCTGTTTCAGACAGAACCAGCACTTGATTCCAGTTCATCTTCTCTTTTTCATTTTACTTACTTCCGCTGAGAGCAGCTGGTCCCATTCTGGCACAATAAAGTACTTTATTCCCTCTAATGCTCCAGGAAGCTGCGCATTATTGATCAGCAGGGCAATCAGGACAACGTACGGGAACAGAGCCGTGAAGTACACCACCTGCAAGTAAAGGGTTGCCATTCACTGACTATCTCTGTCTCTGTCTCTCTTTATCTCTGTCTCAAGTTCTCTCTCTCTTTTCACTCACCTTGCCTGTTGATTTCACACCCTTAAAGATGCAAAAGTAAATGAGGATCCAAGACAGAATGAGAATAAGGAAAAGCTGCCAACGCAATGTTCCTGCTTGCTCTACACCATCAGTCATCTGCAGCACGTTGAAGCTTCACAGAAGCCAAAGAAAAAGAGAAAAAGTAGCAGGTAACATGTGCTCCAAGACAATAACATTCCACATAAACCCTGTTATCATGCCTGAAAACTGAGAAAACTATTAACAAACCAGTGGTTTCAAAATTATTTCCTGCTGTGATAAATCAAAATGAGAAATATAACCAGGAGGACAATGGGCAGGAAATTATTCACCAAGTTTGATTTTTGGTAGCTGGTAATTGTATGTAATCATTTTACCACTGTTGATCATAGATTATTTTTATCAAACAAATACCTTTGTCTCCCGTATGCACTTATCTACTACAACAATTCAATAATACTGTTAATGGTTAAACTCTTAGATGTTATTGTAATAGTTATTGTGATCTCTGGTGGAAAATTCAAATGTCAGAGATGCAACAAAGCTTTGAAGAAGAATTTTCTTTTTAGAGATAGAAGGTAAATTGAAACAAAAATCAAAATATCTTTATATCTTTATATGAAACACTGTAAATGTAATGACTTCTGTGGTGCCTGATTTTCCACCTTTGTGAAAAGGTGGAAATTTGTGAATTGAAGAAAAGAAAAAATCTTAATTAAAAAAATGATCTTATCTAGTTTATGTGTACAGTTCACAGTTGACTGGGCCAAACCTTTATCACAAATGTTGTGGTCCCCTAAAGATGAATCCCATGACTATGATCAGCTGACTTTAACAACCATGAGGTTTTTGTGGCTTCTGGTGAAATATTTTGACAGCAGTCCAATGGATTATAATGCATTTTTGTGTAGGATTTCTTGGTCTCTGATCCATAACTCTAAGTGTAGTTCCATCACTTGATCTGAGTTGTAATTTGTCTAATAAATTAAAAAGTGATCAACATCACTTGTACATTGCATGGATAAACCGATGTCCAACCTGTACAGTCATGACAACCTGTAGCATACATTATAGTTCAAGCCTACATATTTAAAAAAATCTGGATATCTCACATGTCTGTAGCTCAATGTTTGCCTCAACAACCAAGACTTTCACTCCAACAGCAACTCCCAGCTATTTCTTTAATTTACTTTGAATACAACTCTTGAAGACCAAAAACTAAATATAGACATCAAGTTTTAACTAAGTTTTCAGAGTTTTTCTTGACAAAAAGAATTAGCCTAACAGAGGAGTTGTCTGTCTCCCAAGAAGACACTTAACTTGGGTAGTTGTCACAAAAAAGTCAGTGTCCACATTCACATTCAAGTGTGAACTCACATTCCACTCTCACATGTGTCCAACTACTGTAGTTAAACAAGTTAATAAGTAAACCAAGTAAACCTGAAAAGTGAAGTTTCACTTCACTGCGTAAACAGTAAGATATCCACAACAAAATATTCTTGCTGAAAACAGCAACATAGCATCAATGCTGGCTGAAAAGCTAATCCCAGTCATTTTAGTTTCTCCACATCAAAATAAAGAACAAACATCTTTTTTGAACTATGAACTTCAGGGTTAGAGCTAGACATTTTTATAGAAGTATACATTAAACTTGATGGTGAAATTAAAACGTACTCAACATTTTCTATACTTCCCTCATATACACTAAATACCTGTTTGCCAAATGCTAATCAATAACCTCAACTTTGCTTAATATCCCTCATATGACTCTGATAACGTGGATAGCCTTAATGCAATTTTATGATTAATATAGATGATGTATATGATGTATATAAATATTTTCACAACTGATACGGTTGCAATACAAATAGTTGCAATGGAGTTAAGAGTCGTGTGAGCAGTAAAGCTCAAAATGCAGATTTTATTTATTAATTTATTCATTTTTGATACCTTGCTATAATCCAGTAATTTTCTAGCCTGGTCTTATAGCTCAGAGTTTCTCCCACACTGTAAAACATACCTGAAGAACTCCTGACTAGCAGTGGAGGAGACGGTGCTGTTGGTGGGGTAATTGGTACAGTTTTCTGTGTTCCAGGTGTTGTTGCAGTTCTGCCAAGGTAGCGGTGACTGGAAGGAGTTGAATAAATAATAAAGGGCCCAGGTGATGACGACATTGTAGTAGGTGCACATAATGAAGGCGATGGCAACTGATGCCATTCCCACTCCTTTGGAAAGACCAGAATTTTTTATTTTGTATTTTTTTGTACTCAGGATTTTTTTTTTCTTTCAGTTTGGACACCTGTCAGTGACTGGAATATTTCATGCATGACATGGAATACCTTTTAACAGTGGGCAGACAATAGCCAGGGCATGAACAGGCCCCCTCCTCGTGTACTGACCCACAGTCAGTTCCATGTAAAGGAGTGGGATCCCCAACACCACAAGCATGAGCAGGTATGGTATCAGAAAAGCACCTGGCAGAAAAACATGGCAAATCAGCTGTCACACCCAAAACATTTTGCTGGCAACAGAGATTTAATCAACTGGTTTTATGGCGTCCTCTAATCTTTAACTTTTGTAAAAGTCATTCTGCACTTGCATTTGCCTCCTTGCCGTGTTGCTTTTGTAATAGCTGGATGAGGTTTCGCGCCATAAAACTGTTCATTTTTTTTTATTGTGAAGCAATATTCCATCTAACTGTGGATGAAGAATTTCAGAACAATATCACCTTGTTACAAACACTGCATTCTTACATAAAGTGCATGTTGGGGTTTCTGAGCAATTTAAGCCTTTTTAACACAATCAGCATCACTAAATAATAGTTTTGAACTAGAACTGACTGACAGCACAGTTTGTTAACCTTTGGACTCATTTTGGAGACCTGTATGTATATTTACAGAGTTGTCTAGTTTCACATTTAGATGAAATGTAAGCTTATTTGCTCACCTCTTCCACTCCTGTAGCAAAGATAGGGGAACCTCCAAACATTTCCCAGACCCACAGCACAGCCGATGCCGGCCAGGGTGAACTCTATCTGCCTGCTCCACGTTGGTCTTTGGAGCTGTTTCTCCATGTCTGCACCTGGTTTCAGCACTGTATAAGCCCAAACTCCATTGAAAGGATGGCTGAAGTGTGAGTGACTGCTGCTGATATAACCCTGCTTTTATTATCCTTAATGATTAGCTTAGCAGAGAAGTTCCAGCATGCAGCAGCTCTGAGGGTCACATAAATGGTCACGATTGCCTTTGTAAATGGTGAAATGTGTCATAAAACTCAGATTTGTGATTTTGAATGATTAATGAGATCGACAAAGTTTATAGGTATGAAGATTTTTTTTTTTTTGACAGGCTAATTGTTCAGCATAATTCTTTTATGTTACTTGTTATTAGCTTATCGTGTTTTTTAAAGACACATGAAACACAGATAATAATATTTACTCTGTTGGAGGACAAAAAAAACAATTTTGCATTCAATGTGTTTTTAAGTACTTTTGAGTAAGCTGACAGGGTTTATATAATATATTGTAGCATTTCATGGATTCAGCAAGCTCTGCCTTACAAAACCAGAATCCTTACACTGATATGAAATATTAAGTTACTCAGCAATAACAAAAAGAGAATAAATAAATAATATTTGGACCCTTTTTATCTTGTGACACATGTACAATGTGCACTATTTGAAATGAGTGTGCAGACAAACTGCACTGTTGGTTCAGAGTGACACGTGCTGTAAGACACAATTCAGGTGGGGTCATCTTGGTCAAACAAGCCATATTCTTACAGTGATAACCTCTTTACAAGCAGAGATTTGGTGGCCCTTTAAATATGTTACATTGAAGAGAAACGATAAGCAAAACCACAAAAGGTTTTTATCAGCCTTATTTGTTTGCATTGTCTTTGCAATTAGGCTCATTTTCCAGTTGAACATTTATGGATTTTTTGCTATTGTCCCATATAACTCATGGGAGATCAACATAATTGTTATGTTGACATTACAGAGAAATCATTTACAGTATTTAGATAATGTGAAAGTCAATAATATTAGGTGAACACTCTCAAATAGCAACCTCACAATATCAGCTCAAACCATAAGTTGCAGGGTGAATGTTTTGGTCATCCTTTATTAAGGATTCAACTGATTGGACAGATATTCTGCTAAGAACCATATCAATATACATGGTTCATATAACCATATAACCATTTGGATTAATGGAGTAAGATAAGCAGTCAAGTTTCACTTAGTCATATAATGCAGCTGGGGAACGCTGACATGGCATGCCCCAGAGCTGGATTAAAGAGGAAACCCAAGGCTGCAGTGGTGAGCAGGGAAGCAGTGGGGGTTACTGTGTGAGGAGGGAGACATCAGATAGGACTACCTGTTATGATGAGAATATTACAAGCTTAAATCTTTTTTTTAAAACGGAGCAGACTTCAGATTCTCAAACAGGTGTCTGCTGCAGCAGTAGTAGAAATAAGCTGGTCTTCTGCAAGTTCTCAAATGATAAAACTATGTTATTATCAATGTACAAGAGACGGTCTTAATATGGCTGTTTGGATGCCGAACATTAAAATACCACAAGAAAAAATAACCTCATTAGGAAAAAAAATAAAGATTCATTAATGATTAGAAGCTGGAAACTTATGTATATATATATGTGTATATATATATATATATATATATATACACACACACACACACGGTGCGGTGACACTACCTTGTGTCTGTGGCCCCGTCAGACTACCTGGGAGAGTGAATCCTAGTCAGTGCACACCTTTAGCAACTGTCAACTGCTATTCACCATTAAGGGATTACTTAAGAGGGGTTTTGATTTGCTATGCTTGGATTTTATATATTAGCCTTTGCCTACTTTTTTTTTGCTTTGTGAGCGGAAGAACTTAACTGTCCTCAAAGACCCTGTAGAGTGTAGCATAATTTAATGCTATTTCATCCCAGAAATGTTTGTAAAAACAATTCTATAGTGTAGTGACAACTTTGCTAAGGCCCAAAATGTTGTACATTTACATGCTGGTTGAGGAGAACCAGTGTGGATTTGTTGTTCAGGACTGATCCCAATATGTTCCTGCCCTGGAGCATGTCTTGCCATCCATCTGTCCCCCATATGGAAAACATGACAACATCACAAGGGCTCAGATATGATAAATGAAAAAACAATATGCACCAACAAGGACTGTCTTCAACTCAGTGAAGTTTGGGAACAATAAATTATAATAGTATGACAAAGCAATGATTGGTTTTAGCATTGTTAAAAGGTTTAAATGAATTATGAAACACAGAAAAAGAGCTATCATGTGACACCTCATGGATTTGTCTGAGTGAGCATTGTTTGGGTTGTGTTAGGGGAAAATATTTACCACATTGATAAAAGCTTTAAATGTGCAGTCATCAAGTACAATCCGACTGATTAAGGCTAGTCCAGTACATTTCCTCTGCCAAGGTCAAAAGTCTATAGGTGCAATTAAGTTTACCAGCACGCACACAGGGACAACCGCTTTGGGGCAAATAGTGTCATTCTCCTAGGTTTTCCCATGGAAACTACTGACATAAGCCTTCTAATGATTCCGTTTTAAGCTCTCTCTGATTACAAGTGTTGATGAATGGCTACCTCTGCAGGAAAGCCGATGTGCCACACCCTCTTTGCATTACTACAGGCCACCAAATCTTATTTTGATAATGAAGGTCAGAGATTGTGATTTTGCAGCTGTACCTCTCTAAATTCACGAAAAGACACACAGTACTAATTGTTTTGAATGTCAGAGCTTTTAAGGAATTGGGAGAAAGAATGTAAGGCTTTTACTATATTGTGTTTGTTTCGGTCGGGAAAATAAGATCTACCTAATCTGCGTGCTCTCTTGGAGGACTGGAACGTGCTCTCTTGAAGAACTGGAACTGGTAAAAGAATAATGATTTTATATTGAAAACCACTAGGCTATACGATTATATTTTGACACATTCGTTAGGTGAACAGTTCAGTTTTTCAAAATCGCACATCTTCCATTTTGATTGGGAGTCCCCTATGCTATCATAGCTATCTATACACACAATAATAATACCTACGGTCATAAATATCACGTGAACAGGTCTCTAAACACAAGTGTGAACTACAAACACATGTCTCTCTTCGGAAAATTACAGTGATTCTTGTTTATGTTACTTGCGTGAGCGGAAATTTAAACAACCACGCCCATTTCATTATTATTATATCGTATCCCTCTGCTCTGGAGCTAAGGCTGGACCGAGGGGAGGGGTATCTTATCAGCTGGGTCAAGCGGCAGCAAATTCTGTAAAGAAGAATGGCAATACAGCCTTCAAAATAAAACCTAAAAAAATGATTCAAAATACGTTCTCCTCAACGTCACATTTGTTTTGAAAGTCTTAAGCGGAAGTGAGAATTATTATTGCGCTCTGTTTGACGCACCCAGTGCACTGCTCTCCAGTAGAAAAATCATCGATAATCGAAAATTGGTGGAAAAAATCGTGTCTTTACGTCAAATTACATCAGTATTTGAAAAGTAGGTTTGGATACGCTATTTTTCCGTCGGTAAAATGGGGAACTGCCACACCGTTGGACCAAACGAGGCTCTTGTGGTTTCAGGTAACGTTGACGCTTTTCAGACGATGTGCTTTAACGTAACGTTTGCTTTTTGAGCTCCTTCCCCCATCGATAGGCTCGGCGAAGTTCTTAGAGACGAATCTTGAGGAAAAATTTAAAGCAATCTCCTGACCTTTATTCCAGTTGTTATGTATTTACCAAAATCCATGTTATAAGCTAAAATTACGCTTAACGCACATTACACCGCCTAACCATGTGATGTACTTTCGCTGTTGGCCAACCCCGAGAGAAAAAAAGCGCATGTGTCCATGATGTTTTTTCCCAGCAAAGTGTTGATAAGTGTATCTGTGAAAATATCTCACTTTATTGCCTCAAAATGGTAACTAAGAGGCAAATCATTATATTGATATCATAAACGATATCACGTTTATGCATTTGTCTTCAGAAAATATCTGTATTGATAAGGTTTCCGTAATAAAGACATAGTTTCTCTATTAAATTTTCATCCACAATGCATTATGCCATTGCTTTAATATGTGCGTAAGTGTTCTCTTTAGCTATGTTTTACTAATAACGCGAGTGGTTGGAATCGGGTCGCTTTGGTCCGGCATTTTCCCTTTTTCGGGTGAAATAATTGCTATTGAAACTACCTTTACTCTGGCTTTTTTGAAGTAATAACTAAGTGTTTCTGTCAGTCCGGTGTATTCGGTGGTGGGAGGATATGGTGGCTCTGCTGCAGCAGGAATACACCTAAATTAATTACATTACAGGAACAGGGGTGGAGCTGCGATTGTGAAAGCTTGGGGTTTCTAAGGGTGGGAAGTGACCACAGTAACCCCCCAACCCCACCCACTGCCTTCGCATTTCTAAAACTTAGATATCCCCTTATGCGTTGACAATGACAATGTGAAACACTGTTTACTTTATAACTGATTACTGTCAGCTATTACAAAGATAGAGTTGGTTAGCTAGCCATATATGCACACAGTAGATGATATGGTTAGGCTTGCAAGATGTTTCTCTGCTGCTGCCATCTTGCAGAGATGTTCAAATTTGTTCAAATTTGTTCAAATAGAAGATTATACTTTGGGGCTATTTTTGGATGCCCCAAGACAAAAGTATAAGGGACAACATTGTGCACCAATTCATTGGCTTCATAGTTAAGACTCTACTATGCAGAGTTTAGGGTATATTGATTGATTGGCTGCAACAATAAACCATTGACAGGTGAAATTAATAAATTTGATGTGGATGTAACTTTGACATTTACTACTCACCGCTGCAACATTGCAGGGTTTACCATTTGTTTATTTAATTTTTTTTGCAACGTGCCACTGTATAAATATTGCCAACATATTGATTTTCTATTTTTCTAACTGCACATTTTAGAGTTTTCTCCCTCTAAAACAAGACTTTGTATACAAGGAATAACAACAATGGTATTACCTGAGCTAACACCCAGTGAGGGAGCTGACCAGGAGGTGTCTCCAACTGGTTGCACCATACTCATTAGCTTATAGAACTAGCCTGTACCAGCCCTGTTTGTGACCATGGTAAACATTATTTCCAACTCACCTTGCAAAATGTATGAGCCATGCTGCTCTGCCATGACTATATGAACATTTTTTTTAACATTTGTTTGCTTGTTTTTCTGTAAGTCTTAATACAACTTACAATCAGACTAGTTTTACTTGGATAGGTAGCAGTTATAGCTAGCAAGTTAGCTTTACTTCAACTTAACAAAACAAAACTTCACGTCCAACACAGAGAATGCATGTAATAAACTTGCAGTGACTTGGGATGTCCAGCGAATGGTATAATGCACTGACAGGGTCAGTGTCACTCAAAAATGTATTAACCAATAGGGATTCATCCCGGAAAGCCTCCCATCCCCAATCCTACTGGAAAAAATTTGTGTCAGAGTTGTTTACAAAAATTCATGCAAAGTCATGAAGAGCTATGCAAAAAGTCAAAGTTTACTGCAAGGGCATCGGAAAGAGCCAAAGTCTGTTACAAGTTAAACTTTAAAGATGACTTCAACTCTCTCTACTCTCTGTTTTACAAATTTTTGTCCGACATTTAAGTTTTGTTTTGTTTTTTTTGGCACAAATCTAATTCCATACAAGCCCACTCTTTTTAATCCTCTCCAATCATTCATATATTACCGTAGTAGTTCTGTTCAAACTTTAAAACATTTACAATTCAGGCTTTTATCATGAAAATTAAACTCTTACATGTCATTGCTACTTTTTTGCAATTGCAGTTTGAAATTCAGGCAGTTTTTAACTCTTTTGAGATTTTTAAACTACACTGTGTACCACATTGAACGTTCAGAGATAGGGTGGAGTGAAGGCGGAAGAAAAATATTCACATCTTCTCTTTACTTTGTGCTTTGTCAAATAATTTTCACTCCACATCCATAGTTTGTATGTGAAAACATAGAAAAAATTGTTCATAATGCTCTAATGTAATTGTGGAAGAAAATGGTGTTACTTTGTTGAATTTTGATAACTTCCCAAGTGATGGGTGCAGACAAACTGCCACATTTACTCCAGTATAGAATGAGAAAAGAAATTTCAGACAAAAACATGCAGGGACACACCAAGCTGACGGTCAGCCGTCACTCCTTGTTAGGCCGGCAGTGAGCGTTGGTGACCTGAGTCAGCCTGTGTGTCCTGCACCATTGGCACTAGTTGGACCCCCATTGGCAGGTTTTTGGCTGATTCAACAAGTTTGACAGTTGAGACAAATGATTATTTTGATTGTTGGTTCGCTAGCGAATCAGTGCACATGAAGAGAAACAGAGTTGATGGAGGTAAACAAAAGACGTAGTGAAGAGAACACACACAAAGGGCCCTCATCATTCTTTCCCAACAGCACCTTCATCACAGTAATTGAATATTCAGTATTAGTTCAGCCATATTGTTGATAGTAATTATACCTCCTTTTCTTTGATTGTATACTTACAAAAGCATTTAAGTTTATTACTTTTAGAATTAAATATGAGTTGTGTTTGTGTTGTATTTAATCAAATGTCTTAAAGGATATATGGGTGATTTCCTTCTATTTAAATTTGCACTTCACACAACTTTCTTGCCTTTTTTTGAAAATACAGTTGTATATAAGATAAAACATTTGATGTTTTGATGCTGTCGATGCTTTATGATCTTAAGATTAAAAATCTGTTTAAAATTTATTGAGTTATGATGATATAATGACACAACATGCTTTGGTGACATGCATTGTTCCACACACCATCACCTTTTGTTATATGAAACTGAAAGGCAGAGGCCTCCTATTGTGTTCATTTTTGACAAATAAATTTTCTAGTATTCAAAGTTTTTTAGCTGGTAGTCAAATCTTTTATCACAACACTCATTGTATTTATTGACTTAATTTCTTTGTTGTCAAGTCATGTTAAAATCAAAATGAATTATTAAATAATATCCATTAATCTGATATGAAATCATTGGTGGACTTGAGACCTTCCTTTTACTCACCTTTTTATCTTTTTTAAGATCTTGCCTTAGTTTTTAGAAATGGGTTTTGGCAGTAGATTTGTTGGGCAATATTCCTATCTAATCTAATGTCTAATGTGAATACCAA